>JAFVLL020005126.1:0-58751 GCA_021397915.2 Tor tambroides | reverse complement strand
TATAATTACACTGTTGACCCATCCCTTACACCTTAACCCACCCTTAAACCTACCCATACCACCAAACCTGTCCCTAACCTTACCCGTATCCCACCACAATAGCAGCAAAAGTGTTTTACAATACAATATGAACACAATAAGTACATTGTACTTATTTTTTGATGTAAGTATATAGTAGTTAAGGCCACCTAATATAAAGTGGGACCAAAATATCTATAAAATAAATAAATATATTAGGAATGTTAGTAGCTGGATGTTTTGTCATTTTTGTCTGTAAGATGGAATTCAATGGGAACCAAAACTATTCAAAACTGTTACCAGCATTCTTCATCTTCATATATTTATTTGTTTTATAGGTATTTTGAATAATGTTGTTAACCAAACAGTTTTGGTTCCCATTGACATCCATTATCATTTCTGTCCAAAAAAAATAGAAGTCAATGGGAACCAAAACTGTGTACCAATATTATTTAAAATATCTATAAAATAAATAAATATACGAAGAATGTTGGTAAACACACAGTTTTGGTTCCCATTGACTTCCACTGTAATTTCTGTCCATAAAATTGAAGCCAATGGTAACTGAAATTGTTTGGTCACAAACATTCTTCAAAATATCTTCATTTATGTTCCACAAAAGAAAAAAGTTTTGAACATTGCGCGAGTCGAAGAATTTTCATTTTTGGTTAAACAATCTTTTTAAGTTATTTTTTCATTGAATAACAACTTAAATTTCTCAAAGACAGTATGAATAGAGCAAACAAAAAGTCATATGGACTTTTATGTAGTAAATAATATCATGATTTTCATTTTTGGAGGTTATATTACAGCTACGATCCTCTCAAATGGAAAATAAGCAAATTAAGTGCCCTGGTGACATTTGTTATTGGAATATGTTTCTGTATTTTGCTGTTGAAGTGTTTTGGTGTAGTGTGTCATTGTCTGAGTGTGTGTGTGTGTGTGTGTTTAGGCTGTGTATCTGGTTTCTCCTCCTGAGTCTTGTTTCTCTCATTCTATCTCTCATCACTCCTCCCTTCTATTTACCCTCCTAATGAGGGGGGCGGGACCCCCGTGCTGTGATTGACAGCTCCACACTCCCCTGCTCTCCCCTCCTCTCCATTATCTTCATGTCCACACTCACAGTGAGTGTTTAGCTTTTCCCCTCCATCATTAAGTGACGTCACCAGGGTTATCATTATCATTAACAAAAACTAAAACCAAAACCATAAAAATAAAACATTTCTGTTACTTGAAACAAAAACGTTAACTGAAATAAAATATTTAAAAATTTGCTTTCAGCTGGTTGCCTATTAAGCCAACATTTGTTAGTTTCATTTAGTTTAGCTTAAAGTGCTAAAATTACTAAAACTAAATAAACTATATAGACTAATAAACGTGACAAAACACAACAAAATTACTAAAACTTGAACTAAAATTAAAGTAAAAAGCAATAAATAAATAGAATTCAAAATATTAACAAAAACTCTAACCCCCCGTTTCACAGACAAGGCTTAAGCCTAGCCCCAGTCAGATGAAAGAAACTTGCATTGCTTGATCTTAAAATATATCAATGCCTTTGTTTTGTCTCAAGATGGACACCAGTAATGTTTTTGTCTAAGGTACGTTTATAAAAATGACTTAAATGTCCTAATTGAACTATGGCCTAATCCTAGCTTAGTCTAATCCCTGTCTGTGAAACCAGGCCTAATAGTATATCAGTGATTCTAAACTAACTCTGAACCAATGATTTTTGTTTAGAAATTCATAAAACAGAACTTTCTGTTGTCAGGTTAATTACATAATACTGATGTAATTAACAATGCACGTTAAATTGCATCATTTTGCAATACAGTATCACACTCTGAATTCAGGGGTTATCAATATATACGTAAATCACTTTAAAATTATTTTTATTTATTATTTTGAACAACCGGAAAGGTCACAGAAACTCTTTGGTTTATGTGAACCCTGAAAAACAAGAAAAGTTGGAATAACTCTTCATTTTTAATTACTGAAGCTTATTAAATTACACCGTGAACATGCACTTCCTTGTGAATTATTACACCATGCTGTACTGAGTTTGCAGTGTAACACAACTCAGACAACCTATTATTAGTCCCTGAATAATGTATTCAGGTTAAGTGTTGAGGGCCTGTGTGTGTCTCAGGTTATATTTCTGATCTGGGCTCTGGTTTTCTGTCTCTTAGCAGTCACATTATCTGGATTTAAAATGCAAACTGTGAACTGAGATCAGCTGAAAGCTGCAGGCAGGTTGTGTTTTCTCTTCACGGAAGCTGGCAGCAGCTACCAGTTTAATTTCCCCCTGAACAAAAGCTTAGATCAGTTAGTGAGCGCTCATATCTAATCACTGCTGTCTTTCATCTGTGCCACATTTGTTCACTATAAAGTTGTCATGGTGTCTTTGATGGTGTGCTTAGGTTGTATGTGCACATTTCTCTTGAAGTAAACTTTTAAAGGCCTTGTGTTTAGTACTTTTTGTAGGTGTCCTTGTGCTGTTAAAAAGAATAATAATAATAAAATAAAACTGCATTTATCCTTTTTGTTGTGCCCAAGGCATTATGACACAACTGAACTGAATGCATCTTATTTTCAGACACTTTCCTTTCAATGCATTTTCCATGCTTCAGCAGATTTGCAACTGTTACACTGTCCTCATTTGTAAGTCAAAGCGTCTGTCAAAATACTAAATGTAATGTAATGTTACCTCACTCCAAACTACCATGGAATTAAGGATGAAGATTTGGCTCGTTATTTTAAAACGAACAAATATCAAGTGTCATTCTTTACTTTATTTCAGTCCAGAAACAATTTTTTTGTTAAATAAAGAATGTTTTGTTTCTCATATATAAAGAAGCATAATAGCCTAATTAAATTACATGAGTTTTTAAAACAAACATACAAATACAAAAAACAACATGATTTAAAATCTAAAATTATGTGTGAAATGTTGTAGGCCTACGTCTTGCGTGTTAAATGAATACATCAAAATTAAAGTGAAACAAAACTTTGTTAATAATTAAGAACAGGGACCTCAGAATTTCTGTTTCATTTTTTTCATACAAAATGGAACTAAAACACACGCGCAGAAATTTTTTCTCTTCCCTTCCGATTCAGAAGTACGTTTTATTTTCATTTTCAATAGATATTGTCGACAGGACTACCTTCTCAAGAACTTACTACCAGGACTAACTTCCTAAGAACTTAACAATAAAAAAAAAAAACTGCAATAGTTCGAAACAGGCCAGAACACAGGAGTAGATTAAACAGAGAAAATAAGTCAAAAACTTCTTGTTTTCTTAAATCTCATGTCATATTTTTATTTCCGGCAGATTTAAATGGTTTTAAAGCAGCTAGGACATGGAAAGTCGGTCGGCTACCTGCTGATCCGCCTCCGTGAACTCCGCAATCCAGGTGTAAATCTTTCCCGCGTCTTCCTCTTTCACCGAAGCCCCGGTGAGTGACATCAGCGCGCACTGCGCTCGTGCTTTCTGACAACTCCGGGATTTACAGGGGATTTTATGCGCCATCGTTTTAATAAGCGCCGACAATTTACAAGAGACACTACAGTCCGCCTAGCAAAGAGACCAGTCGCGCGCGCACACACTGGCTCTCTCTCTCTCTCTCACACACACACACACACACACACTCACACACACACTCGCTTCAGGTCGGCTGATCCCGCGGCTTTACGGGTTTATACTGCTCAGGAAACTCTACTGCATTTTGGGATTACACAAATACCCCTGGACAATAGGTTAGTGCCAGCAGATATCTTGATTTTACGGGAACGAGCCTCTTTAGCAGCTTTTGGTGCGTGCTAAATTGTTCGAAGAAGTTGGTGCTGTTTTTTCTGGGTTTATGTTGTAATGTATCTCATCATTGTTCTTTTGAGTGCGAACGTAATGCCAGATCTGGGGCAGTAGTTTGATAATAAAATAAGTAACTTTGTAAATAAACTAGTAAACATGTGATTTAGGCCTATACCCTCATCATAATTTCTGATTATCGATTGACTTATTCTCATGTATGTAGGCCTCATTGTGACTTTAACTCATTTTGTAAATATTTGTAGCTATAGCTAATTCATAAAGGTTTATAGGCTACCGTTTTTATATAAAATAATGTAGTCTAAGTGCACGACAGTTTCGAAAAATACTCATATAGGCCTAAGTCTACTGTCCTATTCTACAAAACATGCAGCGTTTGGTTTTCTTTTCTTTTCTTTTTTCTTTTCTTTCTTTTTTTTTAAATCAGTATTCAGTAATGGATATCGAGAAGTTTGTTAATCCATGTAACCTGACTAAAACTCCAAAAAACTTGACAGTCATAAGGGTCTGTAGGGGTTCACCTGAGTTTAGCCTATGTTTTGTGTGTGTGTGTGTGTGTGTGTGTGTGTGTGAACAACAAAACAACAGCATGTTGGTTACACCAAACTGACTTTGATTTGGCAAACAAATAATTTATAATTAGGCCTAATTAGCCTACTCCTTTTAAGATTTTAAAACAGAATCGTTTCGCTGCTTGTTTTTCTTAATAAATAATAAAAGTACACAATAATATAAAACTATTCTTACATTAAGATTTAGGCTGTTTTTATTTATATATATAGCCTATATATTTTTTTAGAATTGCATTCTTTGACGCTTTGTCTGCGCACATTTACACCAACCTAACTTTTGATTTTTAAGTGAAATACTTTTAATTCTGAAACTTACCTCTAAAACTAAATTCACTAATTTGGTATGAATTGTATTAAATGTAGTTTTGAATGACGAAGGCTAATAAATCCAGACAAAAATAATTGACCCATATCAAGGAGTAACAGTCCAACTTCAAAGTTTGTGAAAATGTATTTTAAAATCGTTTATTGAAATATGCTTATAATAATTATTTAGTTTTATATCCAAACAAACGTTTAGCCTATTTAGCCTAAATCATGTGGATGAGGTTATTTTAAATGCATGTTGATAATTAGTGCTTAGAGAAGATTTGGTCACTAAAAACGATGCAATTCTAATCGACCAAACGGTAAGTCGATTTAAGAATAGTGTTCTTATCATTTGTAGGCCTGTTTGCTTTGCATCGGTGTTACGCTCACTAAAAGCCTGAATTAAAAGTGTATTCAAATAGTTGACTCTCCTCGGGACTCGCACATTCACACGGCAGGTTTGTGTGACGTCCCGTCGAAAGGAGGAGTTAATGAGTGCGTCTTCGTTCTGATTGGCTAAAGCGGTCGTCTGTAAGGACAAGCGAGACTTTTGATTGGCTGTGGTGGGCGGGTCCGCAGGTGTCTTTTGCTCATAGACGGACAGGCCATCAAGAAGGTGATCAATCTCAATCCGTCAGCACTGGCTATCACCTTAAAATCACGCGTGGATACAACGAGCCTCTTGAGGCACTGCATCCGACTGTCTTCACACGGACTTTGTGACCATATTGAAAACTAGTTGTGAAGTTTGTGGCTAATTTGTTTTCTTGCAATTCCAACCATCAGCTGGAGTCCAGACTGCTCTCCAAAAAGAGTTTCTTGGTTTTGTGGATTTTCAGTTAACGGCTCTCAAAGGGAAAAAGAAGAAGACCAAGAATAAAAGGTAATGCAAAATGTTTCAAATATATTTTAATTTTCAACAGCTACCAGTCTAAATCTAAAGATGCAGAGTTAAGGGTCGTTTCTTTGTTTTTCTCTACATATCTATTTTGTACATAATTTCTGTCATTTCGACCAAATTTTAAATATTTTTGTATTTTATACTGCGCATTGTAACTTATAGTAAATATGAGGCAGCAATTAACATTATAATTTTGCAATTTTAGTTGGTTCATTAAGTTGAGTTTAAAGTTTTCAAAATGGTGTAAAAGTGCAGCAAACTTCACTGCATGTCGTAACTTTGGCATCACTTTTCTTTTCCGTACAAATAAGGCAGCAATTAAAATTAATTTTGTAATTTTAGTTAATTCAATAAGTTGTGTTTAACGATCCATTAAAAAAAAGATTCAAAGTAAATTAGCCTATCTTGTTTTGGGAAAATGATTAGGTCAAAGACAAATCATTTGCATTAAGCCAAAGACAAATTAATGCATGTAGATTTTTTGAAATGTATGTAAAATTAAGGCTATATTTTGCATGAATTACGTGTCTTTCGCAATTGCAGTCATAATTAGCAAACTTTGCAGAGCCAGAGTGCACGGAGAAAATGAGAGTTTGTCGTTTATTTAGTTGATAAGGTTTCTTCTGCAAATGGAGTCCCCTCTGGGTCTAATCTAAATGGCTAAGGAGAATAATTTGCACACTCACTGGCAATTTACATATAGTTAAAGCTCGATTGTGGAGTCTTTAGACCCATGTTATCTGTCCTCAGCGTGGGATTAATGGGGCCATTCATAGGCATGAGCGACGGAGAAAAAGCGCAACATGTCATTTACAGAACTTTTGTCTTAATACATTTGTACTATTGCATCATAACAGTTGCAACGAAACACAGTTTGGTCCTCCCAAATAATTCCAAATGCGCATAAGCACCAAGTTTATCCCGAGCGGCCTTCTGCCCAGGAAAACTAACGCTTCAGCTTTAGAAACATAATTCAGGTAGCCTATTCGATTCTATGCTGCGAATTTCGTTTTAAAAATAGTTAACTGTTTACTTATTTGTTGATTTCGTTCTGTAGGATAATATACTATATTTAAATAACATTTAAAAAGTACTGTGAATAGCCTACAACCAAAAGATCAGAATAAAATAAATTAATCTTCTTTAATAACAAATTATTTCTATTTACGCTTTTTTGGGGCCTTCATTCAAAGTGGACACAGTCATTCTGGATCTAAATAATTAATTTTACAAATATTATGCCGTATGTATTTAATGAATAGATTTCAAATAATATAAAATGAATATCCTATATATAGTTCGTTATATTTATCTGTTACCATTTGTTAGATTGACACGACCATTAATTAAGTTCATAATTGTACCGCCAACTTTCAAACGTTCTGGTAACAAAAGAAAAGATCAAACATTTGGCGGCGGCGAGTCTGTCAGGAGCGCTTAACAGGGCATGACATGTAAATGGCCAATTAGTGTGTGAAGGCCTTGATTAGTCGAGTGTGAAAAAATAGATCATTAAAGGCAAGACATTAGTCATATTCAGACTGTTCACTATCGTGACATGCGTTTTACGCGTTTTTACAATGGGGCTGAGTATATCCAAATACTATTTATTACACTGCATTGTGTGATAGGACAAGATTAGTATGCTACAGTTTATAAACTTGCATGCAATTCCAAACATCGGCATGCTTTTTTAACAATTCTTGGGGCAAAAAAAAAACCAACTAAAAACAAAACATATATATATATATATATATATATATATATATACACAGAAATCAAATATTTTTAATAAACACTTTTTAAAATTTTTGCTATTCTTTATTTCTAATATTAAATTGTTTATTTTAAATGATTAATGTTGCAGGTGTCTCTCTGGAGCTCAACAATGATGTCATACCTCAAACAGGCCCCTTATGCCATGAACGGGATGGGGCTCAGCGGGGCAACCATGGACCTTCTCCATCCCTCTGTGGGATATCCAGGTAAGCACATATCTTTGATAAGATAACATCTAAAGAGTCTCTTCATGTAGAATCTTTACACAAGAAACCTTTTAAGCAATGCATGGGAATTCTAAATTGATTCAAATGCACCTTGACTTTAAAGTGCAACTTAGTAACTTGAGTTGTTTCCTTATTGCAGCAAATCATCGTAAACAGAGAAGAGAGAGAACTACATTCACTCGCACTCAGCTGGACATACTGGAGAATCTGTTTGCTAAGACGCGCTACCCAGACATTTTCATGCGTGAGGAGGTCGCTCTGAAAATCAATTTGCCTGAGTCAAGAGTGCAGGTGGGTGTTGTTGTGCCACTTTCCTAATGCTGAGAGATTTTAAGTCAACTCAAATCACATTTATTTATTTATATAGCGCTTTATACGATACAGATTGTTTCAAAACAGCTTTACATTTACATTTGATCATTTAGCAGACGCTTTTATCCAAAGCGACTTACAAATAAGGAGAAGAATTGAAGCAATCAGACCAACGAGAGAGCTTTACAGTCATAAACATGGAAATAATGTTAGTGTCATTATTGTCATTAGTGTCATTAATCAGCTTAATTCAATGCTGTTTCAATTCAGTTCAATAACTTTGGCAATGTTGCAGAGTTAATCAATTATTACATAAGTTCAATTTGATCTGTAAAGCAGCTCTAAAGGAGGCAATTGTGTCTGAAAATGATACTTCAGATGAAAATGAACTTTGAAGCACTGACAGTTCTTGAACTGAACTGAAACAACACTGAATCTGGATTGAGATGAATAATGTTGATTCAGTTCAGTTCAATAAGTGTGAGTGTTTCAAAGTTCAATTTCATGTGAAGTCATTATTCTGCTCAATTCAGATTCAGTGTTGATTCAGTTCAGTTCAATAACTGTCAACATTGCTGTGCATTGCTATAAACAATAAAAGTAGCTCTACAGAAGACAACAGAGTCATTATACAACTCAGATCAGTTCAGATTTTTTTTTCATCTGATCTCAAATCGATATTTTAGGTGCTCAGATTTTTTTTAAAAACATTTTTATTGTAATAAAGACATGGAAGATAACATGAAAATATTCATAAAAAATACATTTTTATATATATCTTAACTCCCTACCCCCACCCCCCAAAGCATCCAAACATTCAATTATACAGATAAAGAAGATGTTATACAGAGGCTAAGACAGGCAAAGCCACATATTTTCACATACAAAAGTGCATATATATATATATATATATATATATATATGCATATCAATCAGCAGAGTGAGAATTTTGTTGCCTGTGCCGATATTTGGATAATTTTCCAGAAACTGTATAAACAAATAGGTGTTAAGATCTTAACATTTCAGTTCATAGACAACATTTGCATCAATAACCAGTGACGTGTTAAGTGTCATTATTCTGCTCAATTCAGATTCAGTGTTGATTCAATTCAGTTCAATAACTGTCAATATTGCTGTGCATTGCTATATAAAGCAATAAAAGTAGCTCTATAAAAGACAATAGTGTCATTATCCAACTCGGTTCGGTAAATATTTTGTTCTCATCTGATCTCAGATTGATATTTGAGGTGTTCAGATCTTAACATTTCAGTTCATAGACAATATTTGCTGATTTATAACCAGTGACGTGTCTATCGATAGGTTTGGTTTAAGAACAGACGAGCAAAGTGTCGTCAGCAGCAGCAAAGCAGCAGCAGTTCGAAGATCCGTCCAACGAAGAAGAAATCCTCTCCGTCCCGCGAGAGCCCGGGGTCAGAGAGCAGCGGCCACTTCACTCCTCCCGCCGTCTCCAGTAACACCTCATCCTCCTCGTCTTCGTCCTCAGGCTCCAACCCCTCCTGTCTTAGCGGAGCGGGTCTGCTCAGCAGCTCGTCCTCAGGAACAACACCTGTCTCGTCCATCTGGAGCCCCGCTCCGGTCTCGCCTCTTCCCGCTCCGTCCTCGCTCCCAGACATCTCCCCCCCGGCCAGTGCGTCCTGCATGCAGAGGCCTATCTCGGGCGGCGGGGGCACCACGGGAGTGCCGTCGTACCCCATGCCCTACAACCAGGCTCCCAGCTACGCCCAGGGCTACCCAACCTCGAACGCCGCCTCTTATTTTGGCGGCATGGACTGTGGATCCTACTTGGGCCCGATGCCTGGCCACGCCCACCATCACCCTCACGCCCATCACACACAGCTGAGCACCACCGCCGTGTCGGTACACCACCCGCACCACATCGGGCAGAGCGGCGGACACCACCCTCACCAGGGGTACGGCGGCGCTGGGCTGCCCTTCAGCTCCTCGGACTGTCTGGATTACAAAGATCAAGCTTCATCATGGAAACTGAACTTCAGTTCGGCGGCAGCCGACTGCTTGGACTACAAAGACCAGGCCGCCTGGCGCTTTCAGGTTTTGTAAGGACTCTTCGTGTTGTTTCCTGATGTTTACTTGTTTGTTTTCCTTTGGAGCAAGTCTTTTCCTCAACGTTGGACACCACAGGGAAGAAGTAGTGACTTTTGTGCCAACTTTTTCCACTTTTCGGCGGAAGAGCCGTAGGAACAAGGGTTCAGAAACCAAAGTTTCTTGTGTGTTGCAAAAGCGAGACGGGTTCTTCGTCTCCCTCGACGGACAGATTAAAAAGCGAGGGTCAAGTTTGTCGCACTCCCGACACGACGCACTGAACAAATGAGACACACGTGGTGTTTGGAACAATGAAGGCAATAATAATTTTATATGAGTTTCTTTACGGAGGAGAATGTGACTTATGCCTTACAGCTCATGTGAGATGTTAAAAATTAATTTGCATTCATGTTCATTTAATAAATATAAGCTTAAAATTGAAACTAATTGTTTTCATTTCCTTTCTGACTTAAATGTTATGGGCCTTGTGTGTGCTATCAGTTGCAAAATCACAATTTTATATATATATATATATATATATATATATATATATATATATACAGGTGCATCTCAATAAATTAGAATGTCGTGAAAAAGTTCATTTTTTCTTGCAAGTTATTTCAAAAAGTGAAACTTTCATATATTTTAGATTCATTGCATGTAAAGTAAAACATTTCAAAAAGTTTTTTTGTTTTAATTTTGATGATTAGAGCTTACAGCTCATGAAAGTCAAAAATCAGTATGTCAAAATATTAGAATATTTACATTTGAGTTTCAATTAATGACCATCCATACAGTATAAATTCTGGGTATCTCTTGTTCTTTGAAATCACAATAATGGGGAAGACTGCTGACTTGGCAGTGATCCAGAAAACAAACATTGACACCCTCCATAAAGAGGGTAAGTCACAGAAGGTCATTACAGAAATGTGTGGCTGTTTACAGAGTGCTGTATCAAAGCAAAGTTGACTGGAAGGAAGAATTTGGGTAGGAAAAGGTGCACAAGCAACGGGGATGACAACAAGCTTGAGAATACTGTCAAGCAAAGCTGATTCAAACACTTGTGAGAGCTTCACAAGGAGTGAACTGAAGCTGGAGTCAGTGCATCAAGAGTCACCACGCTCAGACGTCTTCAGGAAAAGGGCTACCAAGCCACTTCTGAACCAGAAACATCGTCAGAAGCGTCTTACCTGGGCTGTGGAGAAAAAGAACTGGACTGTTGCTCAGTGGTCCAAAGTCCTCTTTTCAGATGAAAGTAAATTTTGCATTTCATTTGGAAATCAAGGTCCCAGAGTCTGGAGGAAGAGTGGAGAGGCACAGAATCCATGTTGCTTGAAGTCCAGTGTGAAGTTTCCACAGTCAGTGATGATTTGGGCTGCCATGTCATCTGCTGGTGTTGGTCCACTGTGTTTTCTGAAGTCCACAGTCAACGCAGCCATCTACCAGGAAATTTTAGAGCACTTCATGCTTCCTTCTGCTGACAAGCTTTATGGAGATGCTGATTTCATTTTTCAGCAGGACTTGGCACCTGCCCACGGTTGGTGCCAAAGGTACCAAAAGCTGGTTCAATGACGATGGTGTTACTGTGCTTGATTGGCCAGCAAACTCGCCTGACCTGAACCCCATAGAGAATCTATGGGGTATTGTCAAGAGGAAGATGAGAGACACCAGACCCAACAATGCAGATGACCTGAAGGCCGCTATCAAAGAAACCTGGGCTTCCATACCACCTCAGCAGTGCCACAAACTGATCACCTCCATGACACGCCGAATTGAGGCAGTAATTAAAGCAAAAGGAGCCCCTACCAAGTATTGAGTACATATACAGTAAATGAACATACTTTCCAGAAGGCCAACAATTCACTAAAAATGTTTTTTTTTTGGTCTTATGAAGTATTCTAATTTGTTGAGATAGGGAATTGGTGGGTTTTTGTTAAATGTGAGCCAAAATCATCACAATTAAAAGAACCAAAGACTTAAACTACTTCAGTCTGTGTGCATTGAATTTATTTAATACACGAGTTTCACAATTTGAGTTGAATTCCTGAAATAAATGAACTTTTCCACGACATTCTAATTTACTGAGATGCACCTGTGTATATATATATATATATATATATATATATATATAATATATAAAAACTAGAAATCTCAATTTTAGCAATTTAGCGAAGAAATTTGACTTTATATGTATGTGTATGTGTGTGTTTGCGTGTGTGTGTGTGTGTGCCTATATATATATATATATATATATATATATATATATATATTCATATATACACTGTAAAAAATTTTTTTATGATTTTGCCATTAATTAATCATTTTGAGATTTTGCCATTTCAATTAAGTTTTAATAAACTGTCCAGACAACAAGAAAATTTAAGCTTATTGGCCCTCAGCTAAGCTGAAAGTTGAATTAACTAGTATAACTATGAATTCCAGTGATTTTACCATGGTTAAGGGGTGTTTTTAAACCTAAACCTTCATTAAACCCAGTCACTGATAAAAATGATTTTGTGGTGAAGTAAATACTACATAAAAACAAATGTAATTTCTACATTAAATAATTTAGTTCAGGCAAGAATTTAAAAAAATTAAGTTAATTCTATATTAGTACTCAATTTAAGCTTGTAGAAATTAAAGTTTGAACTTATAAGTATATTTTACTTGGAATTTTTTGTTATGTTTACAAGGATTCTTTAAGTAAATATCAAAGTTATGATCCCGTTTTTCTCATCATGCACTGGGGCATGAATAATTAAAAAGGTTACATTTTTTACTGTTTTCGAGTTGTATTTACACTGTTTTATGGTTGCTTTTGTTATTAGGTTTAGTAACTTATGTTTTGTGACATCTGGAGTTCATTTTCTACTCAAAATGATCCATTCATACTCACTACCACTGATTGTTACCATCATTGCGTATGGTGTACTAAGTATTGACGTCTCTGTGTTCAATTGGGTAATAATTATATTAAGTGGATATGTTATCCTAAAAGGATAACAAGCTGTCTACTTACTTACTTACATGTTTATAAGTGAATCGCATGCTTTAATAGCATGGTTTTTCCCAGTGCTACATTGTTTGAGTAAACTTTATAAACCGTGATTGAGTGAAATGTAGCCTACTCTAACTGGCCACGTTAAATTTACTTGCTTCCTTTGCCAAGTAGATTTTACTTAATTCAATACTTACATGTTACTTAAAATATGTGTTAAAACTTGCAAAAGAAAAGTTAAGTAAATATTACTTATTGTTTTTTTTCAGTGCAGTAAATCACTGTTATTTAACAGCACTTTTTTTATTTTTATTTTATTTATTTTTTTTTTACAGTGGTAAGCATTACTTAAGTAAAATTTACAAACAAAGTGTCAATAAAATTTAGCGGGAATTCCCAAATAAACTTAACTTAAAAATTTCTATTTAAAGCTACTAATAATTATGTTTAGGCTTTTACTTGTCAAATTTTTGTAAATTAACTAGCCTTTTCTGAGTGAAAATTGTTTCCAAGCTTTTTTCAAGTAAATCCTACTCCAATTTTTTTTCAGTGTACTAAAGTTTATAATTGTGACTCTAAGTGATATTGTAGATTTTAGACTTTATATTGGTGCATTAATATAGAATTCAAATTATTTGGATATATGTGCACAGCTTCAGAAGTGGCTTATCCAATCAGATTTTAAAAATTCATTATATAATAAAGCAATAAGCCTCTCAAGGCCATGTGTAACAATGCAAAATGGCCTGAAAGTCCTTAAACTTTAAAATTATTGTAACATATGGCTTGAAATGGTTTGATGCATTTCAAAAATGGTATTATAAAAGACACCAATTCCACCAAAGTAGCCTGTGGGCTTATATTTACAGTTGCCAAGAAACTTCAAAACACAAGCTTCAAAATAGAAACATTTCTGATTTGTAAGGCTTCAGAGTCACAGGATCTAGTGAACAGCATCATAATTGAATTAGTTGAGTTGTGGCTGGAAGTTTCAATCCAACAGAAAAGCTCACAATCATATAAACAATAATTAAGTCATATCAACACACTGATGAACACCTATTGTATTCTGACCGGTAATCAGTGGCTTGCAACGATGTGCGGATTTATTTATCCAACAGAAAAACGACAAATCACGATTTTAATTATCAGCTACCTCAAGACTGTCAGCGAAGCAGCTGGGTAAACAGTGTTAGATAAACGGGACAGCGATGTTTGCTTGTTTGGTCAGGGGAATCCTGCTGTGCTGTGGCTGCATGGCATCTTACTGAGGTGCAAACATTCTGGGATTTGGTACATCTGCATCAAACAAGCTCAACTAATCTCTGAGCATGTTTGAGGAATGCTGTTGTCTGGTTAAAACTGGACTGAAGTAATCCAAACACCTGTTCTCACCCCATAACACCATCTCCTAAACATTTACCAGTGTTCTTCTGCATCTATTCACAAATCTGTATGGCCTAATACAGGTTTTACTTCAGGACACAGATTTAGCATTGCTGAAGCGGTAACCCAACAGAGCCAAAATTGTATTAATATTGTATATTGTATTAAAACAATGAACAGCCAACCCAACAATATGCAGTTAAGATGACATTAGCTCAAGGACATCTCTATTTATTTATTTATTTATTTGTTTGTTTGTTTATTTATTTTTGGAGAAAGCACTAGTTGGCTAATAAAACTCATTTTATGGCCTCACAGAGTTTAGTTGACCATACGGAAATAAAAAAAAAACATCCAAAACTTTGTGAATTTCAACTGCAAAAAGAGCTGTCGTGGGTGGGATGAGTAACATTAGTTGGTCCAAATGTACATGTTGAAAAATAATATTTATACAACTCAGTTAATTTAAAAATGGCAAATGAGTTTTTAGAATATTTTAAAATAAAGGTCGCGTCAAAGGTCACCAAGGCAGCATTAATTTAAACACACAGTAAAAAAAAAACTGTATATTATTACAATTTAAAATATTTTTCTTATCTGAATATATTTTACAATGTAATTTATTTCTGTGATGCAAAGCTGAATTTTCAGCATCATTACTCCAGTCTTCAGTGTCACATGATCCTTCAGAAATCATTCCGATATGCTGATTTGATGTTCAAGAAACATTTCTTATTATTATCAATGTTGAAAACAGTGGTGCTGCTTAACATTTTAGTGGAAACTGTGATACATTTTTTAGCATTTTTTTAGGAACAGCATTTATTAAAAGTAAAAATATTTTTCTATATTATGAATGTCTTCGCTGTCATTTGGTTTGTTTAATGCAACCTTGCTGAATAAAAGTAAACATTTCTTTAAAAAAAAAATGAACTGACCTCAAACTTTTGAACTATTGTGTAAATAAAAAAATGAAGTAAAATAAATGACACTTTATATATATATATATAATATAAATGAAATGCATCAGTGGACCACTATCTACAGCACTGTAATTCTGCTCACAAACCTGCCACTTAGTTCTCTGCGAATTCAGAGTCATGTTCAGCTGTTCATATACTCCGGTCTTATTCTGGTCTCACCTTTGCGGCCCAGGGGCTTTCAACAGTGATGAGCAGCTTGCACAGGCACTCGTCATTGTGGTGCTTTAGTTACTAGACCGTGCTTGCTCATTATGAACTTTGTAAGAATCCTTAGCTTAAAGAGCTCACAAATAAACTGTGTGTATATCATAGGTGTGTATTTGAACACAGACCCATTAGTACGAAAATGATTCACCTGGGCAGACATGAGTAAGTCACAGACAGCTTGATTTCTTGATGACTTTTTCATAAACGAGGTCTACGGCGGGTCTCCCTCTCTGTTTTTTGTAGATGTCCTAATGTGAGTTGGTTTGTCCGCAGGAGAGCTCCTCTGTGGTTCAGGCACGATGGGTGCCGCCACACTTAGAGCTGTTTCCGGACCTGAGGGAAGAAGCTCAGTTTTCCTCACTAGGGGCCTCTGGCTGCAGTGGTCCAGGTGGACTTGGGTTTCTCCTCATTATATATTATGGAACAGAAAGGAATTATATAACATCTGAATGTGTTTCTGTATTCATAAATCCAGATATATAATTATAAATGTGCATAAACGGTTATAGATTGTGAATGTATAATTATACATCCTGAATGTGTAGTTGTAAATCAGAATATCAAAATCTGTCTATCTATCTATCTATCTATCTATCTATCTATACATGCACACTAATATTCCTATCCTATTCCTATTAAGAACATTGCAAAGTATTTTATAATATAAGTGAGGGCATTTGGTCCTCACAAGTATAGTCAAAACAAGTACACACACACACAGAGAGAGAGAGAGAGCACCTGTTTTTTTTTTCTTCATTTTTTTGGTTCAAAGATTGACCAATAGTGCATGAGCGTACATTACGCTAGCAAATAAATAGGCCTAAATAAAGTAAACATGAAAAGGTATAGCCTACAGAAATGTTTACAAATATTAACACATTTTGCAGCTTCCTTTTCAAACTTGAAATAACTGAAATTTGGCTAATAGTATCAGATTAATTAGATAATACTCGTTTTGAAAAACACGATGTGAACGTCTCTACATAAAAAAAAAAAAACTAATAATTTTAATTTTAAGTTTTCATTCTCGTCTGAAATCAAATTAACTGTTAAGAAAATTATTATTATTATCTGGATGGGTTACAAGCGCATATTATTGCTACGCTCACGAGACGCGCGAGAATCTCATTTGAATATTAAATGAGTTCCTCTCAGGCAGAGTATACGGTAAAGTGCCTGTTTATATTTGTATTTATTTACTTTAACCTAACTTTGCACGATTGTGTGGTTAGCTGTATTTTATCACTGGTATTTTCCATGCCAGGTGACTGTCAATTCTATCTTTTTAGTCCGTTTCTGCTTTTTTCTATTGTCTCACTGAAGTTCTTGATCATGGCGTGACCCTGTCTCAAAATAGCCATGTATAGCATGTGTTGTTAGCTCTACCTTATCTCTCTCTCTCTTTCTCTCTCTGCTTGAATAATTCAGATAAAGGAAAGAAAGGACTCAATTAAGTGCTTTTATCCATTGGCCTAAAACCTGTGCTCACTGCTTCCACCATGCAAGCACTAATGATTAGCATGTGAGGAGGATGTGTGTATCTGTGGAGAAGGAGAAAAGATAATGATTAACACTAAATAAAAGCTTCAGTATATTTAAATTACACATACTGTCTCTTCCTCTTCCTCACTGTGGTGAAATATTTCTGTACACTAAATTCTATAGTAGTACTTGTGCTATTTCAGGAGGAAAAAAAGAGTCAGAACAACATGAGGGTGAATAAATTATGACAGGGTTGCACCATAACGCCCAAACACCCTAAAGATGACTCCCTCGACCTCTCCAATCTGTTTGTGTGTTTTCTGAACACACATGCGCCTATGTTCCGACTTTGAAACTATATCCGCACAGCACAACCCTGCCCAAAGTGTGTTTACAGCTGAGCTTGTTGTGTGTTTGCTTTGGGATGCGTGTCTGAGCAAGCGCGTAAACGGATCTCCCAGCAGCCCTTGGGGACTGTCAGACTTTGAGTGACAGCAGAGAGCTGCAGGATTAAGGCTGGCCGAGCATAAACAAACCCCAAGGTTTCATCTGCCATGGGTCTGGAGGGCCACTCGCACACATTCTGTGACTTTTTATGGTCCTGAATGAATGAGACTCGGACTACATTTGAGAGGAACCTTTGAACTTCTGAAGTTCTGATGGTTCAGGAATCAAAGGGGCTCTGATGTGGCGAGCAGTTTGAGTGTCGGTGGTCATTATGCTTCATGAAACAGTTTTTGAGAAGGCTGACTCCTCTGACCATTTTAATTAGTTTTTTTAATCTGTCTTATACTGATATAACACTCAAAAAACCCACAAGTTATTGAGTTGCTTAAGACTACCAGTTTAGTCTGAATTTTTAGGCTGGTTTATGCTGAACTGGTGTGTGCTCAGATGTTGGTAATGCTGGTTGTCCAAGGACATCCACGCTAACAAGAATATGGTTTTTCTAATGTTCCTGTCAAGTTATGACAACATTATTTTTGAATGTTCAAAACATAATTTTTTTAAATGTTCCAAAAAAAATTCTTATGCTTTATGCTAACATTCCATTTTATCATTTTTGCAAACATTATGGGACTGAAATGTTTTGAAACAAGTACCCAGCTAAATGGTCTAAGAATGTTTGACTAACGTTCCCATTAAGTTATGTTCTTTGCACATTCAAAATGTCCAGTTTTTTAAATATTTTAAAAACAGTTTTTTTCTTTGTTAATGCGAACATTGGAGAAATCATTAAGGTAATGTTCCATTTCATAATTTTGCAATGGGAACATTAAAAAATTACATTTTTTCTTGGTTATGCAAACATTAGAGAAATCATTAAGGGTATGTTCCATCTTATTTTCTCCATTTTGCAAAAATGAGGGAACGTTACTTTTGACTATTCTCTAAATGTTCATTTACTTTTTTTCAAGTTAGACAAACATTCCACAAATCATGTATAATTAATGTTTTTTGTGCTAACATTTTGAGAACATTATTAAAGACTAGACAGCTTTGAACGAACACACTATTAATGTTAATGGAAGAATGTTTTTTACCAGAACATTAGCCGAAGTTCTGAGAATGTTCCCCGTTAGCTGGGATTTTGCTGAGTCCTGGTGGGGACACCAGCTCAGCCGTACACACCCCATGCTGGGAAGCAGCACCCAAAACACAACACATGCTGGTGATGAACTGTGTCCTTGACGGGACAGATGAGGTCTAGTGATGTTTTCCCCCAGCTAAACTCTATAGTGTTGTATGTTTATAGAAAATATGTTTAATACCAAAAATAATCAATGCTGTTTTTGAATAAAAAGATGACTTGTTATTTTAATTGAGAACCTGATTTGTATTTCACATTATCTGCATGTATTCGTTTAGCAGCAACTGTTTTATTAGTGTTAGTGCATTTACTCTGCAGATGCAGCATGGTCACATGCATTTTTGAGTCTCCTTGAATGTGGTGTGTTGAATGTGTAAATAAGTTCAAATAAATTAAAAATAAAAACAGCTAAACAAAGTCTGACAATGATAAATAGCTCATAGCTCAGCAACAGAATCAGTACAGTGTGGGGGAAAAAAAAGTCAGTTGGTCCCAGACAGTATTCACATGTAATCAGCAGTTGTATATTAAAGTAGGTTATTATTTATATGAAAATATTAAAGATTATAAAATATTGTTAATTAATAAACAGTACTAAACTTTATATTATATTCTTATATTTTTATTTTATTTTTACATTATATATAACACTTATATTATTGCTTTTATTATTTCCTATATTAAGTCTTTCGTATAATAACTTATTATAATGGTCATCCCATAAGTGTGAACCTGTGTAGAAAGCATGCACATACACCGATCAGGTCAGTTTATCCACAGTGGTAAATGAAATGGGTGAAGCGTTAGTGTCCCTCCCTCCTCCTCCTCCTCCTCTCTGTGTCTTCACCTCTCCCAGTGTCCGCTCCTCTCTCATTCCCTGCTTTTGTGCTCTTTAAAGTGGTCGGTGGGGTGTTAATAATTTGTTTCTCTCTCTATTTTTCATCCTTCGTCACTCGCGCTCTCTCATCTTCCTTGAGAGAGAGCGGGATGGGGTCCTTTAAGGGTGCCGCCCTCCCTGTTCCTCTCTCTCTTTCATGCTTTCTTTCTCTCTCTACCTCGTTTCTATCCTTTTTCATGCTTGGCGGCACCGGTCCCACCCTTTCAATTTGGGCGCACCACAGTGACACTGTCAGAGCGGCTCAACTGGAACTGTTGCTATCTTTGGAATCTTCCCTGTGTGTGTGTAAGAGATTGCAGTGAAAGTTCATCTGTAATTTTAGACCGTATTGGGCCAGTAAAGTTGATGTTGATCTCAAACACTATAGGAAATAAGTATATCATATTTCATTATTCAGAGTTATTTATGTCCCTCATTTTGTCCTTGGAAGGGCAACTTGTGAAAAATAATCTTTTGTAGGCCAACAAGTAGCATGTAGTGTCAACACTGGCTACCAGGAATTGACAGTTTTTCTTATGTTCATAACAAGTGCAAGGTGAAAAATTAAGTATCTGTAAGTCATTTAGGAAGTCGGAAAAAAAAGGACCGTGGCAGAAATTTATAATATACTGTATGCTTTACATTCCAGGCCACACTGGCAACGCATGTGAAAATAAAATGAAATAAACAGATAAATTAGTCAATCAATGCAGATATTTAAGTGTTTTTGTGTTGTAACATACAACAAGAAGGCTATACAATTTTCACTATGCCCTCTATGGATTCAGAAAATACATGTGCTTGAAAAGAGCTAAAGTTTTATCTAATATTATGGTTAGAAAGTTACAGTCAGATTTAAGTTACTTTAGATTAAAGATTAAAATTTTTTGATAGAGTGCAAGCACAAAAAAATTTTTTTTAGAAAGGACATATCAAAAAAGATAAAAAAAAAAAAAAAAAAGATTAAAAATATAGCAATGTAAAAAATATGTAGAGTACATAATAAGGGTTAAAAAATGAACCATATTCAAACAGGTAATTGACAATATGCTTTTCCTTCCAGGTCACATTGACAAAAAATAAAATAAAAAATTTTATGATGTAACATACAGATAGATTCAGGAAAGTAATTCAATAAATCATGTTAATATGCACTCTTAGTCTTAAAAAGCCTATAATATAACACACCTAATCCTGAAATGATTTACATTACATGGTTTGAATTAACTGTAGAAATTTGTGGAAAACAAAAAGAAAAGAAATTTCAAAAAAGTGCTAAGAAATATTAATAAAGTTTATATTTATGTAGCACCTTTAAAGTAAGCTTCTTAAGACACTTTACAGAATATAAGAAAAATACAAATCATTAGAGTAAGTAACATAAAACCATGCAAAAAACTATTAAAATAAAGGAACCATACAAATAGGCCAATGTCAATTCTGAACTCAAATGATGCTTGTGTTGCTGTGATAGTATACGTGACCCTGGACCGCAAAACCAGTCTTAAGCGTCAATTTTTGCGGAAACTGAGATTTATACATCATCTGAAAGCTGAATAAATAAGCTTGTTAGGATCAGACAATATTTGGCCGAGATACAACTATTTGAAAATCTGGAATCTGAGGGTGCGAAAAAATCAAAATATTGAGAAAATCGCCTTTAAAGTTGTCCAAATGAAGTTCTTAGACATATATATTTCTAATCAAAAATGAAGCTTTGATATATTTACGGTAAGAAATGTACAAAATATCTTCATGGAACATGATCTTTACTTAATATCCTAATGATTTTTGGCATAAAAGAAAAATCGATAATTTTGACCCATACAGGCTATTGCTACAAATATACCCCAGCGACTTAAGACTGGTTTTGTGCTCCAGGGTCACATATACAATGATAGTGGATGAGTTTTGTTGAGTGTTGTGTAAATGTCTGGCTTCAGTAATCAGAGCAGGTGAAGAGCGCAGTCCGAGCGCTCGCAATAACGCTTGTGCAAAAGCTGTACCTCTAAGTAGAAAACAGGCTTAAACTAGAGCTAATACAAGCAACAATGAAAACAACCGTCCCAGCTGGAGCTGATTGAAGTCCCTGTCTCTTTTCTTTCTGTCGCTGTCTCTTTCTCCCAGACCTTCAATCCGCTAAGATGATTTCACGCTCAAGATCAGCCATTTGACAACACACTTTAATTAGATATGTGTGGAAGAGGAAAGACTCACACACACCAGAGGAAGCGACTATGTCACAAAACTCATCAAATATGGCCCCTCTGACACCAAAAAAAAAAGTTTTTGTTGCTTGCTCAGTTTCCCGGATTAAAATGCAACACAATTCTTGAACATCAACTTAATTGCATTGTATTGCATTTGTAACACAGCAGTTGATGAAGTCAATTTGCATTGTCACCTAGGTTTTGCTGGTAGATGTTGTAACTGCACCATCTGCTAAAACTGGGCAGGAAATTTCAAAAACAATGTTTTTTTGACATTTAGTGATGTTTTATGTTTTTCTGTAAAAAATAGCTAATTGTTTTTGGTTTATGAACCACTGCCCAACTGTCAAGAAC
Organism: Tor tambroides; assembly: GCA_021397915.2. Taxonomy (NCBI): domain Eukaryota; kingdom Metazoa; phylum Chordata; class Actinopteri; order Cypriniformes; family Cyprinidae; genus Tor; species Tor tambroides. Next base: position 36,654 of record JAFVLL020005126.1, on the reverse strand, counting down.
ATATTTGGGTCATATTTCTATGGAAGCTTGTTTGGGCCACAGAATGAAAAAAATAATAAAGGTGATTGTTGAGTTTAGTTACATCTTGCAATTCTAATTTTATTCTCAGAATTTTGAGTTGACATCTTGCAATTTTGACATTTTTCTTTTTTTTCCGGAATTCTGTTTACTTATTGCGATTCAGATCTCAAAGTTCTTTTTTTTCTGCCATGGAATAAAAGGTAATTGCAACTTTTTATCTTACAATTCTGACTTTTTTCTCACAGTTGCAGGTTTATATCTTGCAATTAAAAAAAAAAGTATAGAAATAATGAGATATAAAGTCTAGAAAAAAATTACTAGGGAAAAAAAAATCAGAATTGTGAGATAAAAAGTCGCAATGATTTTTTCCTGTGATGAAAAAAAGCTTGCACATATTTCACCCCCTAATCTATAATAAAATGCTAAAAAATGTATTACATTTTGCTTAAAAAACAAAAATAAAGCCTATTTGTAGTACCGTGAAAGCCATAGAAAATTCGGTCATCATTTACACACCCTCAGGTTGTTCCAAACCTGTATGAATTTCTAATTTCGGCTGAACACAAAAAAGAGAGATTTAGAAGAATATAGGTAACCAAACAGTTTTTTGTTCCAATTGCCTTCCATAGTATTTTTTTTTCACACTATGGAAGTAAATGGGGACCAGGAACTGTATGATTGCCCGCATTCTTCAAAATATCTTCTTTTGTGTTCAGCAGAAGATCGATATTCATACAGGTTTGGAACAACTCAAGGTTGAGTACATTTTCATTTTTGAGTGAACTATTCCTTTAAACATTTTTTGCATTGTGACTGTATTATTTTCAAGTAGCCTATTTTGCATTCATTCCTCTCTGTCGGCATTCAATGTTGTTGGTCAGTACAACAATCAAGGCTTTATTAAGGGATTTAAGCTAAAAACAGAGCCTATGGTGGCAGTGTAACTCTTATCACTCTCACGCTCCTGATCCAGGCCGTTCTATAGGATAGATTACAACTCTATCAGTCTATCTGACCATCAGAAAGAGCAGAGCCACAATACCAGCCAAAGAAATGAGCATCGGAGGGATTAATATGCTTTAAAACGCTATCGATCCCATTTGATGACTGCACAAACAAAACGATTACAGAGCAATCTCTCGAGTTAACGATCGCTTCAACAGTAATCTGGATTACGACCCTCATGAGTCTTGTATTGTGGTGTGTGGATACGGTCTAATCTCATTCAGACCGAGAAGGCAGATGAATCTGATTGGTTGCAGTTGTCCTAAGCAACAATGAAAGGTTTGATGGCACAAATCTTGCAATTTGATTAATGTTGTCTGATAATATCTGTCTTGAAATGGCAGAGCTGTTATCATACACTGACACACCTAAGGCAAACAGGCTGTATGTGAAATAAATCACTGAGAAAATGCATGCACATTGATATTTCATTGAGTACATTTCCCTTTATATTTTGAGTTGGGATGCATCAATGTTAAAATTCTGGCTGATACTGATATCTTGCAATTTCAAAAAAAAAAAAAAATACTGATACTGATTATACTGATAAGCCAATAATTGTTTTTTATGCGTATTAAATAGCTTTACTCTTTTGTCACTAAAAACTAAAATCAATCATTTTACAGTCAATTTAGGCATCACAATAAGAAAAATGGACCAATTGCATTTATTTGATCAAAAATACAGTAAAAACAATATTTTTTGAACTTTTATTACAATTTAAAGTATTTTCTATTTTAATATATTTTATAATGTGCTTTATTTCTATGATGCAAAACTGAATTTTAAGCATCATTACTCCAGTCTTCAGTGTCACATGATCCTTCAGAAATCATTCTGATATAAAATCAAAATAAATCATTCTGATATAAAATCTTCTAAAATTAGATTTGTGCTCTATTATTTATATTTTTTTCTTATTATCAGTGTTGAAAACAGCTTAATTTTAAAAATAATTCATGATACATTTTTTTCAGGATTCTTTGATTAATTAAAAGTTCATTGCACAGAATTAGTTTGAATTTTTTTGTGACATTATGCATTTTCCTACCGTCACTTTTCATCTGTTGAATGTGTTTTTGCTGGATAAAAGTACTAAATTATTAATTTTGAAAATAAAAATGAATCATTTTTCTTTTTTTTTGTGCTAACGATGTTGCAGACTAATGATTCTGAAAATTCAGCTTTGCATCCCGGAAATATATTACATTTTAAAATATAATAAAATAGAAAAGTTATTTTAAATTGTAATTATATTTCACAGTATTACTGTTTTTACTGTGTTTTGATCAAATAAAAGCAGTCTCTGTGAGCAACAGACTTCTTGGAAAAACTGTCAAAAAATTACAGTATTCCAAACTTTTGGTTGGTAGTATACATCAATTGATATTGAATATTTGTGCAAATATATACACATAGTGTCCACTATGTCAGCCATTACGAATTCAGAAGTGACTTCAGTATTCTGTTCACATTCAGAACAAGAAATCGGGGACCCTCTGCCAAACGTTTGCATTGTGTAATAGGCCTTTTAGACTTTGGCTGGGTTGTTTTGCTAGTTAGACTGATCACTTCGATGCTTTAGCACACCTAAAAAAAAAGACATCCAACCCCAATTTGCGTCACACTAATTTCCATTCTAGAGTTACAGTCCCTCAGAGTCTCTCTCTCGCTCTCTCTGCAGGGCCCTGAGGGAGGGTGAGGAGAAGAAAGGAGACATGAAGGAGATAAAGAAAAGGCTGATGAGGAAGGTAGGAAAACAACCGCACAACCGCGCCGGTGGCACAGGATTCCCATTCAGCCCGGGACAGGGACAGAGCGGCGCCAGCACACGGCGACTGTGTATGTGTGAGAGCCAGTGTTTCAAACCCCAAGCATCCTAGTGGCCGATCAAGTGTCTCCTTCTAAAAATAATGGCAGACAAGACAGCTCGCAGTGTAAGTGTGCGCGTATGCGTGTGTGAGAGAGTGTATTGTCATGTGCGTGCATTCATGCTTGCATGCTAGCACATGTATGTGTGTGGCAGAGAAATCCTTCTTTAGCACCTGAAAGCAGAAGATGAGATGAAGAGTTCATGTTGCGGCTGAAGGTCAGCGTTCGACACACGTCACTCCGATGACAGCAGAACGAACGTACTGCCTTAAAGAAAATAACAACAGAACTAACTTTATATATTCAACACTGTCAGGAGGACACAAGCTATCATTTGTGACTATAAACAAAGATTAAAGCACCTGGTGATGAACACAAACAGACTTAATTCTGAACTGTAAAGTTCACCCAAATAAGAAGTCATTTACTCACCCTCAAGTTTGGATGAATTTCTTTATTCTGCTGAACACAAAAGAAGGTATTTGGAAGAATGTTGGAAACCAAACAATTGCTGGTGACTACCATAAAATGGAAAAAAAAAAATACTATGGAAGTCAATGGCTAAATAAAGAAATAAATACAACAAGGACACCGTAAAATAAAGCGTTACCGAAAGTTTAAAAGAACACAATTGTGTCTTATATTTAATTGAAATATTTTGTAACATTATAAATGTCTTTACTGCCACTTTTGATCAATTTAATGCATCTTTGCTGAATAATTTTCTTAATTTCTTACTTACCCCAAATATTATATTATATTATATTATATACACAGACAATTGCATTTGGTGCTGATAGTGTTCCAAAAACACTGTGTTCCTCAAATTTGACTTTTTCACATTTTAACCTTCGTAATCTTCGTGTCATGAGAGGTAAATGTGGGAATTTCAACTTTGCCGTTGAGACGTCGAGATGTCTGCGTGAGCTGTTGTGTCTGATGCCAGTATTGAAAACATCCAATCCAAAACAAAACCTGTGTTCCATGAGCATCTCATATCGGTTTATCAGCTGGTCTACGATAATCCGGATGAAGATAGCAATCCCGTTTCTGTTTGTTAATCCCTGTCGGAATGTGTGTGCGTTGCCCGTATTAAGATATTGATCGCATATATTACCTCCAAATGAACTCTCGAGTAAAAGTGACGTTGAAGCATGTAAAAGCATCATGTTAAACTAACGTAAACAAGCATTGTTTTCTTTAAGTGTGAAGAAAGAAAGGAAAGAATCCATGGATGTTCAAGGTTCCTCGTGGATACCAATAAATATACTGAATTAGTTTTTATGAGCTTCCTTTTCAGTTAGAATGCAGCCTTAGGAGGAAGCCACCTATGTAGACAGCAGGACTGGGTTTTGAACAAAGCCGTTGTGTTTTCGAGCAGCAGGACACAGCAGGGCCGGAAGCATGAGAGATGAAAAGTTGCGCAGTTCTGTGTAAGTTCAAGACACCGAGTGTCATCGGGTCACAGCGCAAACAGCTCACGTCGAGCTCGTGGGGCAGCTTTTCGCGCTCATGCAGAGCTCTAGATAAACCCACCAATCACAGGTCTGATCACAAGCTCAGGGTTCAAGTGTGTGTCAAGGATAGAATGCCCACCGTTCTCCACTGTCCTCCTACAGCAGCACATTCTGACCATAATAACACACAAGGAGGAGCTTCGGAGAAACAGATGAAGGGATTCCATTGTGATAAATCCAAAATTCCATTTCATTGCATTTGAATCTCACAAACTGTTTCGCAAAGATGTCATAATCATGAGAATGATCAGCTTTAAAGGATTAGGAAGCTCAAAATGATGTGTTCACCCTCACGTTGTTCCAAATCCATATTCTGTATTTTTTTTTTTTTCCATGAAACACAGAAGAATATGCTTTGAGGTGAAGAAGGCTTTTCTTTAGAATTTTCTATTCGGTGAATAACTAAAATATCAGTTTGTTCCTCTCAAAAAGCATCATATGGTGTCAGAAGACTTGAAATATAGCACATGATTTTTTAAAAATGTGATACCTATAATAACTGTATGTACTATAAAATTATATGTAAATGAACTCCATGACAGTGTTGTTATTAACTAAAATTATATTTTACATATTATATTTTTAAAATTATATTTTATAATTATACATTATTGTTAATTAGAATAAAGATTAAATCAAATATTAGATGAAAAACTTAAGCTGAAATTATAAAGTTATAAGCTGAAGTACTAAAACTGAAATAAAAAATAAATTAAAGCTAAAAGATATATTAAAAATGAATAAAAATTACAAAAAATAAAGTTATTAGTTGAAGTACTAAAATTACTATTACTGAAATAAAAATAAAGAAATAGAAATATTTTTAAAAATGACAAATACATGTAAAAATGACTAAAATATAAAGTAAAATTAAAATGACAGTTTAAACTATAAAATTAAATTAAATCAAAATTCTGCCTATAAAACGTGTTTGAAAACTACTCAAACTTAAATCAAAATAAATTGAAGCTAAAAAGATATATTAAAAATTAATAAAAATGACAAAAATGAAACAAAATTACTAAAACTTAAAGTAAAACGAAAACTGAAAATATAAAACCTAATTCAAATATTAATAAGTACTATATAATAATATAGAAAAAAACTAAATATGGAATTAATTGGAATAAAGCTGAAATAAAATAAAATATAAATATTATATGATAAACTGTATGAATAACTAAAACTAAAGCTAAATATTACAATACTAATAAAAATGACAAAAACAAAATGAAAAAATTTAATTAAATGAAAAAACAGCTGCAAGAATAAAAAAAGTAATTCAAAATATTGATATATACTAGTATATAATAGCATATAAATAATACTAATACATGAAGGTGAGTAAAAAATAATGTTTAGTTTTTGAATTAAATATTCCTTTAAAGGAGAAAATGATTTTAATTTCTGTCAGTGCAGTATTTCTTTTTGGGGTAACATACACAATGATCGCTGATTCTTAAAATATGCAAATAAAACTACATTCCCATCATGCCTCGGTGCTCTAATCTAGTACTGACAGCCTCTGTCACTGCAAGTGTAATTACAGAGAGAGGACAGGAACAAGTCACTCACACCCATTAACTATTGAAAATAGCTCTTCCAGTTCTCTTCTGGCCATTTATCACTGACTGACAGAAGAAGAGAAACAAGAGAGAGGAGAGATGTCTCGGCCTCTGAATGAGTGATGGCCTTCTCCGTTTCTTCAAACTGTCAATCACTGCAGAAAAAAGTTTTGTTCTGTACTATCCGAAAGAAATGACGATGCTCATTAAAGTGGCTCACAGTTCAGACTCCTGACAGGTGATCATAATGTGCTCAGTGAATGGGTAAAAGTGGGCTAGTGTGTTGGGAGGTCAGGTTATGACTTGTGTAAAATGGCTCTTGGCTGTTTAATCAAGCATAAGATGTTTGTCAATGATGTGCTGAGTGAGGAATGCCGTCTCTCTTCTCAGGCAGGCTGATTCAGTGATCTGTTGACAATGCATGTTTAAAATGCTCAGAGAAGTTTGTTTGGCTGTGAAGTGACAGTGTTTCGAATGGCAAGTGTTGAGAGCAGGTCTGAGAACTTCTTAGTGTTATTCCTACTGTAAAACAGAAGTGACCGCTCTTAAGAGATGATTAAGAAGTTGACTTGACTCACAAATGCTTTTTGGCCACTCTATCTGATAGAACTCTATCTGGCTCTGAGGAAGGTACTTTGCCTCCATCGTGTGGCCAACTATTGAACACATCAATGGTAATAGTTCTGTTGCTGTAGCATGCTTACTGTGTACAAATTGCAAATTTCTGCATGCCTACAATTACACACACACACACACACACACATATATATATATATATATATGTCAAAATTATAGCATACTGTATCAGCATACTGTATCATGCTTTACATTTAGCTGCAGTGTTCTGTATTGCATACACCACGTTTTTGAGACTTTGAGTATTCCATACTCACTGAAAATTAGCATACTGTATACTGCAGCATCAGAAAGATTGGTATGTTAGTATGCTATTTCGGATATACATGGCTCTGCAGCACTTTCATGTGATCATGTCAATAAGCAACAAGTAAAATCGAAGTTTCTTAATTCATTTGTGTTGAGATTAATTATTTTGTTGCACTAACTGCATTGTGAATTTTTAGTGGAAGAGTTAATGTTGGAAATAAGTGTTATTTTATGCATTTCTTATAAAGGCAAAGACCTGATTGTGTTTAATGTTCAGTTAAGCTGGGAATTGAAAAGAGATTTTGTTGTAGAACAAAATGTGCTGAATGGTTATGTGCTGAAAAATGAGCTGTGCTGTAGTAATGTTTGCGCCCGTGACAAACTAAAAATGTATGTGTAATATTTTGATAATTTTCCTTTAAAAAAGAGGGAAAAGGCAAATAGTAAACACTTGTTCATTAAACTTAACTTAATAAGTGGATTTTTTCTTAATCCCAAGGATGAAATTTCCTTGAAAAATCTGAGTGCAAAAACTTGCAAAAGAAAAAATGAGAACATTTGACTTTTTTAGGTTATTTAAAAAAAAATAAATAAATAACAGTATGAAAAATGATATTGAGGGGGAAAAAATACACTAAAAAAAAAAAAGGTTGAGCCAACTTAAAGGTTTAAGGCAACCAGCTTCAGCAGATTTTTCCAGCTTCAGCAGAGTTTTCTCAACTTATTGTTTAGGAAATTTCTCTCTTTCTTACAAGAAGTTGAGAACTCAAAAATCTGCTGAAGCTGGTTGCCTTAAACTTTTAAGTTTTCCCAACTTTTTTTTTTTTTACAGTGTAGTTCCAACATTTTATGAAATAATTTAACTTGATCAAGAAAAATGTTTTTTTTTTTAGCAACACTATCTTTTTAGAAGTAATTTAGTAGTGAAACTGTGAACTCACACTTATGTTCACTTAATTGTGATCATTGATGACTAACTGATATGGCTTAAAATCATTATTTTTATTTTTAAAAAATTGTGAGTTTAATATCTCATGCATTATATTAAAGCGATAGTTAACCCCAAAAAATAAAAATTCTGTTATCATTATGCATCCTCGTGTCATTCCATCCTTCTTTCTTCTGTAAAATATAAAAGAAGATATTTTGAAGTGTGTTGTTGTTGTTGCTGCTGCTGCTGGGGACACTTAATTTCTAGCGATTATCGTCAATTTGATTTCACAGATACTAATTAAACTAAACTGAGCTAGACAATGACATCTCTGAATTCAATCAATCAATAAATGCATCCGTTGTTAGAATCTGTTACATGCTCAAAGCACTTGTTCCCCTGTGAATGTGTCCCCTCATCTCGAGATGTTTTTATTGACTCAGTTCAGCGCTGCAGCATCTCAATCCTACACTGACGTCACCCCCAAATTTCTCAGCTCCGATCACTACCTCATTAATATAGCCGTGTGATCAGAAATGGCGGAAAGATTACTCGATGTCGAGCTATTTTTGTCTCCCAAAGCTCATTAGGTGCGGAAGGGTGACGGTGAAAACACTGCACGCGCGCGAGGGAAGCGGCTCTTGTGTATCTATCTCGCGCCTTTGAGCTCAGGTTACCGCGAGCGCCGCGTCCCAAAACACCCCCTTCTGCGTTCCGAGGCGAACAACAGACTCCATCGGACACTTCGAGGGACACGCTGCTTGAAAATGTTGACCCTGTTGTCGGCTATGTACTTGGTGGTGCGCACGGCTTCGGCGCAGGTAAGACGCCTCTCCTTGACAACGGAGGCGTAAATGCAGCATGAATGCACCAAACGCACGGGTTTTCTTTAAAAACACTCAGTACACGTTAAAATATCGCCGCTATATCTGAGGATTCATCCCTGCCTTGCATGCACATGTACAATTCGCTATATATCTGATAGTTTCCATTTATAAAGCAAGTGCTTTCATGCTGGAAAATCCATCTTAAGGTGGTTGCTGTGTTCTGGAATGTGGGAGCTGGTTCATATAGCTGGTCCAAGGTGACCAAAATAGTATTTACCTGGTCCAATATGGTCATTAGCTGATCTAAAATGGTCCAAAGTGGTAATTAGCTGGTTTGGTCGAGCATACAGGGCATCTTGGACTAGCTACAACTAGCTGGTCATACCAATTAAAGACAATTAGGCTAGTTTTAGGAACTGGCAAACCAGTCAATAGCCATCCAAACATTTTGGATCTGCTAGAAACCAGCTAGCATATTCAAAGACATAGTTTCTAAGCAGGGATTGGTTGAATGATTAGTCTCATTCATTATGCACGCCTTGAAAACCTAGTAAGGCGGGAGGGCAGTGACCTCTTTGATGATTAATTTACAATGCTTTGGCAAGCAGAGTCCAGCACCATGGATAGCACTCGCTCCGGTCTGGATCTCCATCCTTCCAGCGGTGTGTTATGTAATGTTAACTTGGCTGAAGTGCCTCTGTCCCGAACAGGAGCAAATATCTGCATCAGGCTGTGGGTGATCTGTAGCACTGTAGTCTGAAAGGCTCTGCGTTATGAACACACACCACTGCTGATCACACCAGTGAAATGCAGAGGGAATCTGCTCTGGTGCTATGATAGAAAAATGCATCATTGAGCCTGAAGGAGAAGGGGTCGTGGAGCAGATCCAAGCCCATTAGAGGCTTTTAACACTTGGAAATGTTAACCCAGGGTCATTTTTAATCCTGAGGTAGAGTAAACTTGGGTTATCTTGTTCTGTGTTTTCATAATGGACCAACTTTAGCCAGGGTTAGTAGCACACTATTCAGTGAATATTTCTCAGGTTATATTTATTTTTAAAGTCTGTTTCACATGTTGACTTTTTGTGATAACATACTCTAAAGTTGGGGAATGTTGTCACATTATAATAGACATTATATAGGTTATGAGATTCAATTTAGATCACAATGAGAACCTGCCATTAAATATTTAATTTGCTTTTCTGCAAAACTGCAAAAATGTGAAAAAAGTAACAACAACAACAACAAAAAAATAAAATAATAAAAAAATTGTCATTACTGAGATATATTTTGAGTTAACACTGTATTTGCAAGGTATCATAAACCCAGGATTTAACCCTGTAAAGCCTGATATATGAACAAATAGTCCAAAATGTATATGTATTTTAAGTGAAACAGTTTATTGAAACTTGACACAAAATATTTAAAGACAAATCTAAAAAAAAAGTAGTAGTTAAATGTGTTTTATGTTTTGTATACTATTTGATACATCAGGGTTTTATGGCCCATAAAGTTATACATAGTTAAATATGGAGCTGATACTCGAGTAGGAAATAAATTCAAAGGCCCAAACTGTGTCAAAATATGCAATTTGATGCAGTTGCTGATATTTATATGGCCAAAAAGTAAGATGAAATTCTGCTAGCTTGTGATGTTAATCAGTGTAGATTTATATAACAGTATAGCAGAATACTTACATAAAATGCATATAAATATCAGTTGTCATTCTCTTCCAATAGTAAGATGATATTTAAATGCTTAGTTTCATTATTAAAACTCTGTAGTTTTTATTGTTGGGGCAAAACATATAATGCAATTCAATACAATGCAATGACAATTGAAAGATGTACAGATAAGAATTCCTTATAGCCTAATTAAACATGATTTTTCTAAAAGAAGAATAGAAAATCAAATAAATTGATAAGCTGCTTCAGTCAAGTAAATGTTCATCTTAAAATATTACTAGCAATATAAACATTTTTCTTATCTTTTGTTTATAAAAGTAATTACAGATTTCACAGCAAAAAGACTGGAACCACAGCCTGAAAGGGGATTTTTTTTTAAATACTAAATGTCTTTTATTATGAAAAATTAACCATTACTCAGACAACAGAAGGCATAGAGTAGATTGTGGCCTTTAGAGGAGAAATTCATGCATCAAATATAATACAGTAGGTTTTTTAAGGTTAAAATCATGCAGACACAGCAAAGCACACTACAGAAGTGAAAGCACATGAGTTATTTGACCTCACCACTCTCTTTAGGAAATGCACATGGTCTTACATGTTTCCTGTTCAGCCTGAAAGGACATTTTCAGTCAAGGACAATGTAGCTGATGAATTGATACTTGAAAGTGAAATGTCTTTACAGTAGAACATGATAACAGCTTGCCGTCACACACACACTAGAGACCATGCGATGTATAGATGTGTTTCAGTCAGAATTGTGACTGTGCTGACAGAAGGGGAGCTTATTTTAGATTCTCCACACAAACTCCCAGAGCACACAAGTATGAATTAATATCATAACTGAGCGTATATGTCAATAAGTTCAGTTATTAGTTATTTTAATGAGATCCAAAGTATGTCTAGTTAAAATGCTTCTATTTTAAATTACAAATCTCATTACAAATTAGCCTATATAATATAAAAGATGCTTGTTTGTCTGTTCATTCAACTAGCATAACTTGACCTGACCTGTTTCAGCTGGCTATTTGTGTTCATAAACCAATCAAGAACTCAAACGTATCACCGTAACTCATTGGGCGATTCAAAACTCGACCTTTATATGTTTTTAAGGCGTTATGTTCCATATAAGGAGGTTGAGTGGGCGTGTTGGATGGGAGGGCGTCAGCGCGGATGCTCATGGGAAAATGAGTTCTTTATGTGCGCTGATTGGTGGAGAGAGCAGCAATAGCAACTACATATCCCAGTGTACCGCATCTCTGTAAAAGCGTATGACATTTCCATACAAGAATAGAGGTGACCCCTCCGTCCAGTTTGAGGCAGAGCAGCACATCTTTGGCGCACAGCTCAACCTGCACAATCAGATCTGAAACATGGTGAGATTCTCATCCCTCCATTTTAGTCCTGCACTGTATTTTAGCACAAATCAAATTCGCAACGTTTCGTGCACAACATGACGGGTTAGTTTAATCTGAACGCTTTTAAAATGAGATGTAGACTCCGAAATCTGTTTTAATGTGAAATCTGTGGTCACGAGCCACGAAACGATTCATATTGAATATTTTGAAGCAGTTTGTATAAACAATTAACCGCCATTTCCGCGTTTGTGGAGTGGGTGTAACTAACTCTGAGGTGGCATCTTTTGTACTCGTTGACACTATATCGTCGCAATTCTGTCAAATTATAAATACTTGAAGCGTTTGATTTTACGTCGAAGTTACAGTCTCGAGCGCGCACTGACGTTACCATCGTTACAGTGCGTCGCTTCTAGCATCAGTTGCATCTCCGTCTCATTCATTCATTTTGAGGATATATACAGAAATGAATTCCCATTCACTCAAACCATGATGTCCAGATGCTCAGATCTTCTCATTCCAGATCGCTAGGCCTTTGTTCACATAACTAGGTCATGCTATTGACGCCTGCATTGACTTTGAGTTTTATTTCAGGCCGAACCGATCCGTGTGCTGGTGACTGGCGCAGCCGGACAGATTGCTTATTCTCTGCTCTACAGCATTGCTAAAGGAGATGTGTTCGGCAAGGACCAGGTGAGTCACAGACTGGCTGTCTTATTGCGTAATAGGACTCTGGGGGGGAAACCGCAAGTGGAGCACACTGGATTTTATATCATGCTCTTGTGTTATATAAGAATATGTGATTAAAATATGCGACTCTGTGATGCATGTCTGTTCGGAATAGCGCACTGACTGTTTTTGCAGTATTTAGAGAATGCATGCATGTAACACTTATTGAATGCTTACATTTAGCCATTTAGTGATTATTGTTTGGAAACGATCATTAGAAACCGGCGGATTCGGATTAATGTTTGCATATCCGATAACCAATAATACAACTGACACAAATAGCCGAATCTCAGGTAACGGGGAATGTTGGCTAACGTTCTGACAATGTTCTCTCAAAGTTATGAACAAACATTCTTCCAGTAACTTTAATAGAATGTTCGTTCAAAGTTTTCTCGTCTTTAAAAATCTTTTTAGAACGCTAGCACAACATTAGTCGTACATTGTTAATGGAATGTTTTTCTTAAACGTGTAGTTGAATGTTCATGTAACTTTTTTTTTTTTTTTTTAAATGTTACTATGTTTCAGAATGTTCAAGGGACATTCAAAAATAACGTTCCCATAATGTTTTCAAAATGGTAAATTGGAATGTTCCCTTAAAGGAACACTCCACTTTTAAAAAAAAAAAAAAAAAGACTCATTTTCCAACTCCCCAAGAGTTAAACAGTTGAGTTTTACGGTTTTCGAATCCATTCAGCTGATCTCCGGTCTGGGTGCAGCAGACGCAATGATATTACACAGCGCCTGAAAGTAGTCCCCAGCTAGGTAACTAGTTATGATATAGCTGGGGACTACTTTCAGGCGCTGCGTAATATCATTGCGCCTGCTGCACCAATGGTACAGCAGCAAAGTTCCTTGATTATTACGCCGGAATGAGAGTGTAGTTCCTAGCCATATTGGCCTAGAAATTTGCAACTTTTCATTTTCCGTCAGTCTTAGTACACGATGTAACTACAGAAGAGTCAAGTTTTAAATAGAAAAAATATCGAAACCCTTCAGTCATTTGAGCGAGATGCTAATGGTCTAATCAGATTCAACTTATCTATGCTAAGCTACGCTAAAAGTGCTACCACCAGACCCGGAGATCGGCTGAATGGATTCGAAAACGGTAAAACTCAACTGTTTAACTCTTGGGGAGTTGGAAAATGAGCCTATTTTTTTTTTTTTTTTTTTTTTTTTTTTTAAAGTGGATTGTTCCTTTAACATTCGTATTATCAAGAAAAAATGTTTTTGAAACATTTTAAAAACTGAACACTCGTACTTTAATGGAAACATAAGCCAAACGTTCCTAGAACATATTTTTTAGCTGGGATCACTGTCTCTTACAATAAAAAAACATTCATTAATACCTAAATGCTAACAAAAAAATAAAAATGCAACAAAAATATTACTATGTTTTGAGAGATGTTTGAAATGTATTTTTATTTAAACATTTATTACATCTTTGGTGCTTATCAATAGCCAATGTTGAAATGTTAGTTATCGAATATTTTTAGCAAGTTATCAGAAAATAAAAGGTTAGTAATGTGTATAAAAAAAATCAATTGTATATGTATTTGTACAACTCAATTGCTTAATTAAAATGTTAGCATATATCGCGCATGTATTCCATTTATATGGGCTGTCTAGTTATCTTTACTTATACTGGATCCTGTTATATAAGGACAGTTACAGATTGTACTATTGTATAGAATGTGTATCATTGAATGTCTGTGTAAAGTGTATATGCTGTTCTGCAAGTATTCCATTCCGAACATGTTTTTTGATCATTGGCTGATGCAGTGTAACATACTTGTTTGTCTCCCCTGTCAGCCAATCATCTTGGTGCTTCTGGATATCACTCCCATGCTGCCTGTGCTGGATGGAGTCGTCATGGAGCTGCAGGATTGTGCTCTTCCACTTCTGAGGGGTGAGGGGTTCCTTCTCTTGATTTAATCAGTTTAGACCTTATCACAGTGAATGATTATAATAGGACATCAGGTAGAGGAAGATGTGGATCAGTTTTTACTGGACTCGTAACTGACAGCTTCACAGCCACTGTCTCTTTGTACTGCAGCGTGTGTTATTTATAGCCAACATCTGGAATGTATTAAAATGCAGAAGAGCAAGCATGACTCTGCAGAAGAGATCTGCAGCAGAAAATAGCATGTGCTGCCCTGTATTTGAGGAGTTGGGAGGTGTAACCGGCACCGACTGATCTTAATGGCTCACGCTGTAGGTTAGCCAGAGACCAATGAGAAACGTGATGGTGCCACAACAATGGGAGGCGGAGGGGAGGAGGCCAAAGAACATGTTCTGTCACAGAAGTTGAGCTTCGGATGAAGTCCACTCTGATAAATAGTCCTGTACTAAATCTCATTTTAAAGATTATCAATGAAATGAGCCAATTCAGGAAATATCGACAGCCTGATAAATGATTTATGGTGATGGGAGATGAAAGTGTCAAGAGATAATGTCAGCATATACTCCTGAGAAATAATAGTCTAGGTACAAACCTAATGAGGCTGTATTTCACAATACTGATGCTAAAAGGTTTGCATGTGCAGTTTACGTGAGTTTATCATTCAGTCACATGCATTTGCTCAACTGAAGTAGTCTTGAGGCTTCCTAGAAAAACACTAGAAAAAGTTGCGGTTTAAAGATTAACTTGTTTCAAGAAGCAATAAGGATTTATTTTAATTCTACAAGATATTATTTCATTTAATACTTATATTTTTTTTAGCTAAATATTTTTTATATATTTAGCTAAATGTTTTGTATTAAGATTAATTATATAATAAAATATTTACATTATATAATTTCCTTTTTCAAAAAAATTAAATTTGCAAAAATAGCTGGATATATTTAATATAAAAGTTCATGATCTTTAAAAACTTGCCATGGAGATTTGTTGGCCTAAAAATTCCTGTGAAATAAGTTTTCTGTACCTTCTGTCTCTTACTTGTTTCTCTCTCTCTCTGCTTCACAGAGGTGATTCCCACTGATAAGGTTGAGGTGGGCTTCAAGGATCTTGACGCTGCCATCTTGGTGGGCTCTATGCCCAGAAAGGAGGGCATGGAGAGGAAGGACCTGCTGAAGGCTAATGTGGCTATTTTTAAAACCCAAGGTGAAGCACTGGAGAAATATGCCAAGAAGACCGTCAAGGTACAAGACTGCAACAATTAATGCAGCTTGAATCAGTTTATGTGCAATTGAATTCAGATTTTCATGAGATTTCTAGCCTCTAGCTTTTGATTTAGACGACAATGATAAATTAATATGGGCAGAATCAGTCACTGGTCAGTTTTTGGTGTTTGTTCTGCCGTTCACTTTTCGTTTTCTTTCATAGGTGCTAGTTGTCGGAAACCCAGCCAACACCAACTGTTTGATCGCCTCCAAATCTGCTCCCTCCATTCCTAAGGAGAACTTCTCCTGCCTGACCCGTCTGGACCATAACAGGGCCCGCTCTCAGGTCCGAACCCCACAGCCTCATTCACCTTTACTACTTATTCTGCTTTATTGAAGTTCTCTAACTCAATCTTTGTGCTTTCCAGTGCTGCAGGTAACCAAGCTTTTTTTATTGTCCATCCACATCTAGCTTAGTTCTAGAGTAGCTGTGTCTAGTTACGTACTCTGGAGTAGTTCATAGACCAATACAGTGACCTAATTTTAGAGGGACTGTTAGCTCATTGTTGGCACATATTGCACATAAGAGCCCTTTGCTCACCTGCGGTGTTCCTCCATGCCTGTAGGTGGCGATGCGTGTTGGCGTGCCCTCTGACCATGTGAAGAATGTGATTATCTGGGGAAATCACTCCTCAACTCAGTACCCAGATGTGCACCATGCTATCGTGAACCGTCATGGGAAGGAGGTGTCGGGTTTTGAGGCAGTGAATGACGAAAGCTGGCTGAAGGGCGACTTCATCAGCGTAAGTCTGACATCTGAACCTGTGGAGTTATTAAAGTCAGGTAATCTGGCCGTTTTTGCAAGAGGCATTCAGATGAAGCATAATTCTCCGTTTGCTAATTTAATACCATTTGTAAATGAGATTAAAATAACTGTGATTTTTTTTTTTTTTTTTTTTAATGTTCTCAAAGGAAAGAACAAAGAAATGACTTGTCACATTTGCCCTTGACTGGGCTTATAATCTTGTTATAAAATGGGTAGTTCCTACTTTAACTTCTGATGCATGTTTGAACACATGACTTTTTGTAGCTTATTGCTTTAATTTACCCATCTGCAATTCTTTTAATTTCTGTACACCAGACGGTGCAGCAGAGAGGTGCAGCTGTCATCAAGGCCAGGAAGCTCTCCAGTGCAATGTCTGCTGCCAAAGCCATCTGTGACCACATGAGGGACATCTGGTTCGGCACTCCAGATGTGAGTTTGCACCATGTGAACCCTTTGGAGATCAATCGAGTGTCTAGGCTATTAGATTCTGGTTACAAGTAAAGTGGAAGATTAATATTGTAAAAATGTCAACAAATTTGATTAATTTCATATGCCAGGCTTTACAGGGTTAATGCTAAATAATACTTTTTCTGTGTCTAACAGGGTGAGTGGGTGTCTATGGGCATCTACTCCACTGGTAATCCCTATGGAGTTCCTGATGACCTCATGTACTCCTTCCCTGTTACAATCAAGGTTTGCTCACCAATCGTTGTCAAAGCACTGAAATCAAATTATGAATAAAAGAAAACAAAGTATTTTGAATTAGTTTAGAAATAGAAGGTCTCTATGTAAGTACTAATATTTTCCACCCCAACAGAACAAGACCTGGAAGGTGGTTGACGGACTCTCCATCAATGATTTCTCCCGCGGTAAGATGGATGCCACCGCCGCTGAGCTGGTAGAGGAGAGAGACACGGCACTCACCTTCCTTGGAGCGTGACTTGATGTCTCCACAACAACGCGGCAGCCGTTAGACTCTTCAAAGTCCCCAAATCCCCGACTGTAAAGTCCTGTAGATTTCACAGCTGACCGTGTGCGCGTGTGAGGATATTTATGTCACTTAACGTATGCGTGTGTGTTACTTCACAAGAAACGTTTGCAATGTAACTTCCTCTGCTTGAAGTGTCTGGGCCAACACCCGAAGAAGAACATTTCCAATTAAAACCGTTACGCACATAGTTGTCCTGACCAAAATAGCGATCATCTGTCATACAACAATAAAAGGCCATGTGGAAAATTTAATGATTGTTGTGTTTTTGGATTGTTGTCATGCCCATATCATCTCTAGCTCTGAATACACACGTTTAATAGGCGTGAACTAATTTGATTAAAGATATTAAGATTCTTCATTGTAGACAGCAAGCCAGGCCTTTTTGTTTGAATTAAATTTTTTATATATCATATATCAGGGAATTAATTTTATAACTTATTTCAAAGCCTAGAAGTGTCCTAGAAAATTATAACGGTGCAAATAAATTATATCGATTATTTTAGTGATCCTTATATAATAAAGAGAGACTGAGAAATCATGGTAATTCATTGGTCAAAAGGGATGGTGAACTTATGGAAGTCCATTTCTGCCACTTAAAAAAAAATAATGCTTTGATTAAATCATAATTATGACTAAAATCGAACTTATGACATAGTCACATTTACGATATGAAAAGTCTAAATTATGAAAATATAAGCCTATGAGATGTAAAATCTAAATTGACAAGTCATGATTATTCACAAGAGGTTAGAATTATGCCATAAAATACGAAATTATAAGTATTTTTGTCATTTTCGAATATGTGCATTTCGACTTTTCATCAAATACATATAACCTAGTATGTTAGAATATCGATTTGTTTACTCATTATGACTTTGGCAAAATACGATTTATTGAAGCATGATTTATTTAGTGGAAAAAGGACTTCCATATAATCCTGCATAATTGTCATACACTAAATAAAACACTCTCAGTTGGATAAAACATACAATTAGAAAGTAGAACACAAGTAAAAAAAATAATAAAAGTATATTAGTTTACAACCACAGCCAAGAGATGACGCTGTTTCACATGTTTACCATAGATGTTTACGCAGTCGAACGCCATCAACAAGGCTGGTATTTGATTGGTCGAGCCAGACCGCCCCCTGCTCTGATTGGTCCGTGAACAAACATCATACCCACACACCGATTTCACGCGACACTTCCGCCTGTGAAACAGCGTGTGCTGCAGTGCAGTGGCCGTGAGTATCCTCGCATGGCTTGTCAAAAATGAGCAAGCAAGCCTGTCTGCTGTCTAGATGTGCTTGAGTACAGTTCCCCAACCCCTCAAAACCCCGAGCTATGGGCAGTGCGCTTGTGTTTGCTTGCAAGGGGTCGGTGACCTTGGAGCTCTTCTTGTATGGCAAAGTTCACGACATAATCCTGGATGTCTGTGACTTTGGTCTGACAGAAGCAGCTAGTTAGGTCTGTATTCAGGAAGAAAAAGCTAACTCCCCCTCATGCAATAGCTGTGTGCTGCTGTATCAGTCAAACTTACAGTCCTACTTGACATTTAAACAGGCGTTATATTGCGTTCAAAAGAGCTAGAAGAATTGCAAAGCGGCTAAAACAAAACAACCCTAACTCGTAAAATGGCTAACGCTTGGAGTCAGGTGGCTTGCGGCAAAAGCTGTACAATAACATGCACATAATATGTTTAATAAATGTTCCTTGTGCTACTTTATCTTTTTTTACATGTCGTTATTTGTATAGTTGTAGTATATATATATAGTATATATATATATATATTCTGTATTTATATGAATATTTACGTTCTACTCTTAGTGTTATCTGTATGCACCTAGGGTCTGAGAGCAGTTTCAATTCTCTGTATGTATGTGCTGTATATGTGGAAGAATTGACAATAAAGCAGACTTTGACTTTGACTGAAATGGTAAATAATTGGTCTAACAAGGACAATAACGATGAAGATCGTTTTAAAATTCGTGGAGTGGAGCCCACATCTTAACTAAACACAGAGGAACTATAGCCTATTCAAAAAAATAAAAATAAAATAAAAATTCTAGCAATTAATAATTAAAACCTTGACAACCAATCAGAATCCATCCTGCTTTAGCATTTAAAGCGCCAGACAAAATAAACCTGCAGCGTTTTTTTTTTTTTTTTTTTTTTTTTTTTTACCGTTTGCGTTTGAACGGATCTCGGGACTGAAGAAGAATTCGTCCATTCTGCATTTGATTTAGTAGCGTTCACAAGAAGGAGAGAAAGGGGCGGAATTACGAATGAGGAAAACTGACAGACGACCAGACACAATTAAAATGACACAAATATAATAAACATGAGACCAATTTGTTTCGGTAAAAAAAAAAAAAATTAACACATCGGTTTCACTTAGTTAACAATTCACTTAACCCACACAAAGTGTCAGTAAACGAGTTCTAGTGAACTACTGACGCTGATTCGAATCTCAGAACGCGTTCTACTGTAGCCTATGTGAACGCCCCCTTGAAAACCTATATATGTAAACTGCGTTTTTAATTAATCAGATTCACATAGTAACGATTTAACCCACAGAAAGGTTCAGTAAACGAATCTTTTGAGTGTCCAAATTTAAATAATTCGAGACATTTAATCAAAATCCCTACGAATGCTGCATATGGACCCAATAACGCGTTCTACTGTAGGTGAACGTTCCCTGACACTATACCAGAACCGAACTCAAAGCGCGTTCTATGCGAGCGTTCAACCCTCAGGACAGAATGAAAGAACGCATCTTGCTCAGCAGCGATGTGCCACACACATACAGTGTCTACAAAAGTTGTTCACCGTTTCTGGACTTGTTTACTTTTTCCGTGACGTGACGGGTGGGCAGTGCTGGACATTATTAAAAGAATCGTGGCTTTCTGTCTCTCTCTGCGCATCTCCTTCAGCGGTGCGTTACAAAGCCCTGATCGGGTGTCCTGTGCATGACACGACAGTCTGTGAATCTGTCTGAAATCCCATCTGGCTTCAAAGAGTCGAGGCTGCACACAGGGTTCGGATGCCGGTTGTACTGTTCCGAACACTAAAGTTTTAGTAGCTTTTCTTTTTTTAGTAGATCTGAGGTAGGCTACTCAAAGCATCTTTTTGACTGCTTCCTCTACATTGATGCAGTTGTAGTTGTGCTAGTGCAAAAGAAGAAACTGTTCAACAGTATTAGCTTGGACTTTTCTGGACTGCTGAATTCAATTCAGGATTGATATATACTGGTTTTTAAGTCTGAGAGCTGTCAGAAGTTTTTAATCATGTCTTTTGTTGCTGGTAAGTGGTTTCTTCATAGCCTTACAAAAAAGTACTACCAGTCAACATCTGGAATATTTGTTTGTTTGTTTTGTTTTTGAAAGAAGTCTATGCTCACCAAGGCAGCCTTTGTTTAAACAAAAAACCGTCATATTGTTCTATTATTTTAAATGTTAAAAATTTTATTATTATTATTATTATTATTTAAATAACTGTTTTTTATTTAAATATATTTTAAAATGTAATTTATTCCTGTGATGCAAAGCTGAATTACATCACATGAACATTTAGAAATCATTCTAATATGCTGATTTGCTGCTTAATTAACTATTGGTCCCCAATTATTATAGTTCAGTAATAGTAATAATATTTCACAATATTACTGTTTTTATTGTATTTTTAATCAAATAAATACAGCCTTGGTGAACATAAGAGATTTGTTTCAAAAACATTGACATTCTAACTGAATTATTTAAATTATACGCCAATTACCAAAAACCATGGTGGAACAGAATAGTCTCAAGAATTAAAATAATGACCAGTTGCAATGTCGTCACAACATTTAAGGTTGTGTCAGTAATGTTTTCTTTCCCTGTGTTTGCATGTGTGCAGATCTGTATAGAAACAGCCCTAATGCAGGGATGGCGGAGTTTCAGGAGAAGCTGAGACTGCAGCATGAGAACTCCATGCACACAGAGCTGGAGAAGCTCCTGACCACTGCCAAGCCATCAGAGGCAGAGGTAAGACCCTTGTCCTGCAAACTATGTGCTCGGCTGAGGTGACAAACACGTTCCAGTGGTGCCTCTGTCCTTGGCTCCATGTATAGGTCTAACCCCCTGCTCACATATGTACCACTTGACAATTTTAAAGCCATTAGATCAAACACATTAAATCTATTTTAGATTTAGTATGAATCTTTTTTTAACTAACATGCATAAAAATGATTATATTTTGGTACATGCATTTTAAATTGGATTTTTTTTTTTAAATTATCAGAAGACATTGTTATTTGTCACTGACCCATTAATATTTGCTTATAAAATTGAAAAACAAATTTGAAAATGAGCTGAGGCTTATGCACAGATTGGAAAACTGTATCATTCAACCAAGTTTGAGATGTTTATTCACAATGAAACTGCTCTTAATGTGAGCAGTTACGGCACACACAGCATGCAGTTAGTCTCATTAATTAGTTTTAATGCAGCAGCCCATGAAACGGTGACCTAACAAAGGAGGTATGTGTTAATTAGAGCCTATCATCCCATGATGCATCGCCAGAAGGTTTAGTCTAAAGGTTAAAGGAGACTCTTCAGAGTATTAATTATGCTTATATGCTGCACAGTGTTATACAGGGTAATTAAGGGTCTGATTAATCACACTAACATGTGTAGATGCAGCTCTAAAGAATTTAATTCATTTAATAAACCTTTAACTAAAAATAAAATATTCCAGGTTTAATACAAGTTAGTTACAAGCTTCCCAAAACCCTCACAAATGTTGACCTTTCATGTGTGACTCATTTTGGTTTGAAATAGAAAGACTCTTCTTTACTATCGGCCTTGAAATAATAATAAAAATTATATTGAACTTCAGGATATACTGTAGAGCTAAAGGTAAAAATGGATGGAAAATGTGAAAACTTGATGTGTAATATGGATATTTGTGCCTCTTGCAGATCTCCAGGAAAGACTTTGAGGGCTTCAAGAAGCTCTTTCACCGTTTCCTTCAGGAGAAGGGGCCGTCTGTTGACTGGGCCAAGATCCAGAGACCACCCGAAGGCTCGGTGAGACCAAAGAGTGCTTGATGCCTTGTGTGGCTTCTAAGGATGATTAATAACGAATTTGAAATTAAAATATAGCTATAAAAATACACATTTTTCAGCAATATTGCATATATTATTACAGCATAATGTTTGTAGCAATACTGAATCAAATTCATGAAAAGATTCATTAAGACAGATAGTTTGAACTCTTAATATTTTGCTTAAAATGAAGTGTCTGGGGCAACACCTTAATATTGAACGCTTAATAATTATCAATCACAATTTCACCTCCTTTAATATATGTATTTAATAGCTGATCTGTAAATCAATTGGAAATATATATATATAAATATAAATAAATAAATATATATATATATATATATATATATATATATAAAACCTATTTTATCAGTATAAGTTGTTTGAAGGGCTGGAGTAACTTTCCTATCACCACACACGCAAAGCCGCTGAATAGTGAGGAAGGGCGAGCGGCAGCAGAACGTGCATGTGTATGAGTGGTTATCAAGTCCATGACATTTCCCTGTTGATCCCCTCCCCAAATAACCCACGGCCCCTCTGCAAATACCCCCACACTGAAGGTTAGACTATGAATAGCACAGCACTTCCAGTATCCCACAAACTTGGCTGACATTTCTTTTCAACCAGCCGTTGAGAAACTCATGTTACAGCACATAGTAAAGCAGGACGAATGATCTGAAATCAGCTCCAGTAGATCGAGACTCATCAAACCCATTGCGAAATAAACATCATGGCTGCTTCTGGATCAGCACTGAATCTTATAGCATAATTCTCAATGATTCTATCTCAGTCCCCGTCTGTGGAAGCTCTCATTGGCTGGATGCTTAATCGGTCAGCTGAGTATTTGTGTGTGTGTCATTTTCTCAATTGACATCTCAGATGTTTGGTTTTGTCACACTGGCGGACTTGCAGTCAGGAGATTGGCCTGTGGTTTTAAATTTATTGTTAGTCACCTTGACTATGCTTCTTTTAAAGGGGCTATATGAGGAGAAACAGACTGTTTTGAACATATTTTGATCATGAGTATTGTATATCAATGTATTGTATGAACTCTTTCAGAAGTTTCTGTCCAAACCAAAAAAAGAGCATCTATTGACATTTCAAGGAATATTACTGGTTAAGCTTCACAAGAATGTGTGGCATAAATGTTGACCGTCCCAAAATTAATTTCAACATATCCCTGTATATTAACAGTAATAAAAAAAAATTAGGTTACGCTGAGGCACTTGCAGTGGAAGTGAATGGGGCCAAATTTGTGGTGTATTTGAAAGCATAAATGTGAATCTTCGTGAAGCATAAATCATCATCGTTAGTCATTTTATTTATTTTATGGCATTATGTTGGCACAGCAATGAAGCTGAATGAATGCTGGATATATTGTATTTTCCCATCATCTTGAAACAGTGTATTTTAACGTTTACGAATTGGCCCCATTCACATTCAGAATGGTTGACTAATACTTTAATTGGACCACAAGGAAAATAAATAAAATGTCAAATGCAACATGTAGTTTAGTTGTAGGTTTCTGAGTCATTGACCTTTTTGCCTTCACAGCAGTGAGATAATTCAGCAGTTGCTGCGGTGATGAAACTAGGACGAGCGCTTTACACAATTTTAGTTCATGAGGTCAGTGTGTGTGCAAATTCTGCATCAGTCGCAGGCAGGAATCAAAAGCAGCACACCCAAATCCAAGAGATCAGATCAAATCAGCTCATATTTCATACAGAAGAATACTGTTCACAAGACTCTGTTTCAGTAGCTCTCACAGTTTTCTGCTCTTCATGTCATGATCTCAAGGTTAATGCCTTTGCTAGATAGGAGAAATGTGGAGTTTGAAGGTCCATCATATCTGCTCTGTTTGACTGGAGTAAATAAACCCTGCGCTAAAAAATGTAACAGCGGTCTTTCCAGCCCGATCTCACGGCAATTCGTACATATTTTACGAGGTGGCTAATTCGTACGAATTCGTACGACCTCACTCGTACAAATTGATACGACTTTGCCCAACTCACATTTACCAGCTACTCACCATGAATTTGCACGAATGACTCCACACTCAACCCCGCCCTAAACCCGCACCCATCACTGGGGCTTGCACAAATTCACAAATCGAAATTCGTACGAATTAGCCACCTCGTAAAATACGTACGAATTGCCGTGAGATAGCGTTGGTCTTTCTCACCTAATTATACCTTGATTAAACTGGGTGTCCTGTAATCTTCATAAAGGGTTTGCTCTAATAAAACCAGACTATAGGCCTGCACTACATTTCTAATCAAGTGAAAAGTGTGAAAAAAAAGATAATTTTTACTTCAGATAATTAATTTTCTTGACTCCACACAAGGTTTCTGTATCCTGAGAGAGTGATTGATAATGCATCTGTGTGTTTCCTATATGGTGTACTGCTATGTAAATTATGCATGTGTATTTCACTCAACAGATTCAGCCCTATGAGAAGATCAAGTTGAAGGGTCTTCCTGCCGATGTGGCATCCAGCCTTAATAAACTGGCTGTGGTCAAGCTCAATGGAGGTTTGGGGACCAGCATGGGCTGCAAAGGACCCAAAAGTCTCATCAGCGTCCGCAACGAAAACACTTTCCTGGACCTGACCGTACAGCAGATCGAGGTATTACAATACATATGTTTCCAGCGAAAACCTCTGATGAGATTGTCGTGTTTTATAGATTTTTTGATGTTAAGTCTCTTATACTCACCAAGTTATTATAGGTTCAAATAACTGTTTTCTATTTAAATTCAAATTCGTCTTCAGTGTCACATGGGTCCTTCAGAAATCATGCTAATATGCTCATCTGCTGCTCAAAGAAAAGGCTATGGTGGTAAATGTTTTTGTGGAAACATACATTTTTTCAGGATTCTTTGATGAATAGAAAGTTGAAAAAAGCGTGTATTTGAAATAGAAATCTTTTGTAACGTTATAAATGTCTTTACTGTCACTTTTGATGCATTTAATGCATCCTTGCTGAATGAAAGTAATTCCTCTAAATATTGACCCCAAACCTTTGATGTATGTGGAGTTGAGCATAAGTAATTATAATTGAGCATAATAGTTAATAATTGTGTGTGCGGTGATGTGCCAAGTACATGGGTTTAGACATTTCTTTTTGGCTTATATATGATCCGTGTAAGATGAGGTAAGACCGTGTTTGCAGATTCAGACCTTGGTAAATGTTTCCCTCTGTGTCAATGACTGTTTACCCCAAAGTTGTGTAATATCAGGTTTTTTCCACATGACAAAACTGAAGACATTTAGAGGAATATCTTGAGAAATACCATTTTATGTAATACCTATGATACACCCTTTACATTAAAATGGGGATCAAATGCAGGGCTCTGCAGTGATATGACAGACTGTTTACTGCATAACCTGCACACAAACACCAACAAGTATTTTGCATTCTTTGTTTATGAGTTTTGAGAAGAATGTATTTTAACATCCAGACTCATTTAATTAAGCATCTTTTATGCAATCATATGCTTTACTGAAGATATATCAAACAAAATACATGCACATCAGTTTATAGACACTTATTAAAGAAAAAAAAATCACATGAATTTCACAAGAATTTTTGTGTATCAAATGAAAGACCTTGTGTCAACCGCTCTCTTTCAGGATTTGAATAAGTTGTATAATGCAGATGTGCCGCTGGTGCTGATGAATTCCTTCAACACGGATGAAGACACCAAGAAGATCCTGCAGAAGTACTCACATCACCGCGTCAAGATACACACCTTCAACCAGAGCAGGTACACACACACACACACTTCTCATCATCCTTATCCAGGACTGTTAGTCCACAGCTTTGACTGCTTTTCCATTGTCACCTTGTCTGTTTTCCTGTCCTGCGCAGGTATCCCAGGATCAATAAGGAGTCTTTGTTACCCGTGGCCACTAACTTGGGCCTGACGGGTGAGAATGAAGAGGCCTGGTACCCACCCGGGCACGGAGACATCTACGTCAGCTTCTACAACTCCGGCCTGCTGGACAAGCTGATTGCTGAAGGGAAAGAGTACATCTTTGTGTCCAACATTGACAACCTGGGCGCCACGGTGGACCTGCACATCTTGAACCATTTGATGAGCCAGCCCAGCGACAAACGCTGCGAATTCGTCATGGAGGTCACCGATAAGACCCGAGCTGACGTGAAGGTGAGTGGGGTTACCATGCTGATGTACGGCATTCTGTGGGGTGCAACTGTAGAGCAGCATGAACATTTTTCAAAACTAATCATTTTATGACTTCAGATTGGTTTCAAATGACTTGAGGGTTAATAAATGACCATTTTTGGTTGAAATGGTCCTCTGAAGGCTCTGATGTACTTCAGGTCAAATCAAAGAACAGACTGGTGTGACGTCATTTTGAACAAAATCAGGCCAAAACTAAGTTTGTTTGGGAGTTTGAAACCGCTTGCCAAAGTGTACTTTTTGAAAACGTTTTCTCGGGTAGGTAAGAGAAAATAGAGAAGAGAAGTATACTGGAGAGCTGATTTATAGAAGAAATTGAAGTTGTAATTCTTATTGAAAGCAACAATGACACTGTTTTTTCACGTTTAATACTGTAAAGCTGCTTGCAATAAAGCAAAACTGAATGAAATATTTACTACGAAGGGCCAAACAAAAAAAAAAAGCCAAAATTAAATGTTGTTATATCCAACTATATTATATTAATAATGCATTAAATGTAACTTTTTAAAAATGTAATTTAATTATTAAATTTAAATGTATAAGTTTAAATGAATCGAAATATTTTTCAAACCAAATTCACTTATATTACAGTATTGTTTTTTTGTTTTTTTTTTACATTTCAATGCAGAAATAAAACAAGAAAAAATGTAAAAACAAAAGTATAAATTAGAAATGTAGATATGCTTCGATGGCATGGTTTTTTCCCCCCCCTATTTTTTGTGATATGGCATGGCAGGTCAAAACAAAGGTCATCATGGGCCAATTTTGGGCATCTGTTTACTCACTATTATCATTTTTGTTGTGGGTCATTCCATGGGAACTCAACCAGAGGTCCCCGGCTAAAATTTTAGATTTTTCCAGAATTTTTTTTTTTTTTTTTTTTGAAGGAAAAAAAAACATGTATAGAAATGAAAGCCAAAATATTTAATGCCACAGATGTATATTTACTGAGTAATCCATTATTTTGTAGAGGAGGGTCAAAATGACAGTTTTCACCTGAGATTCGGAGCCAAATTACAGAGGAGTAAAAATGACTTAAGAAAGATGGCGGCACCATAATGTTATTTTTACACAGAGATTGGTAGGTTTATCAGTAAAATCTGTTGACTTTAGCAATCTTGCATTATATGCCAGTGGTGGCCATACAGAAATGGCAGGAAAAAGCCCTTTTCAAGTTTTTTCTCCTAAGTTTGCATGCCTGTAACTCAAGAAGTATTAAAGATTTCTTAATGCCCTTTTAGATTTGGGGTCTTAACAAACTTTCCTTTTGGTATCTTCAATGTTAAGGCCCCACATGGTTCGGTTACAGAGATATTGGAATTTCAACATGGCTCCAGAAGTAAATTGTACACATTTTCAGTGGTCAAAAACCAAACGTGGGTCACTTTGCATACAGATGATACTTCTTTTCTTTTAAAGAGAAATGTCTGAAGAACACATAATGTTGAAACAAGAAATGTATCTTGTTTCCCTCTATCAAAACAGTTGCATAGAACATACCTGTCGGAGTGCAATAAATATTATTTTTTCGAAGTTTGCCAGCGTGTGACTCAAGAAATATTAAAGATATCTGAATATGATTCTGGTTCCTAAGAAATGTTTCTTTTGGAATCTTCATTTTGAAGGCCCAAAGTAGTTCAATCCCAGGCATATTGGGATCTCAGTGTGGCTCCATGTCCAAATAGTTGAATCCTACCCATTTTCACTGGTCGAAAACCAAATGTTGTTCACTTTGTATATGTCTGATACTTATTGTATTTAAAGAACAATGTCTGAAGAATAAATAATGTTGAAACTAGAATTCTAGCTTGTTTCCCTGAGTGTCTTGTCTGAGTGCTTTCAAACCTCTTTATACCCCTAAGCGAAGAATGATCAGAATGCTGCTGTGAGTGTATCTTCAAGCTCATTGGCTAATGGCAATCCAGTCACTCGGTGTTGTTTGTTTCAGGGTGGCACGCTGACACAGTACGATGGTAAACTCAGGCTGCTGGAGATCTCGCAGGTGCCCAAAGCTCACGTAGATGAGTTTAAATCAGTCACCAAGTTCAAGATCTTCAACACCAACAACTTGTGGATCAGCCTGCCGGCCATTAAAAGGCTTCACGAAAAGAACGCCATGGACATGGAGATCATTGTCAACCCTAAGGTGACCTTCATGCCTTCTCCATTACAGAGAACAACTCTTGTGTGGGTGTTTGGTTGTGAAACGGGCTTCTGTTCTGTTTGCAGACTCTCGATGGTGGTCTGAACGTCATCCAGCTGGAGACGGCTGTGGGCGCTGCCATGAAGAGCTTTGACAACGCTCTCGGCATCAACGTGCCCCGCAGCCGTTTCCTGCCTGTCAAAACCACCTCGGACCTCCTGCTGGTCATGTCCAACCTGTATAGCATGAACGCGGGCTCTCTGACCATGAGCCCCAAGAGAGAGTTTCCCACAACACCTCACGTCAAACTGGGCAGCTCCTTCACTAAAGTAAGGTTCACTGAGGACTTTTACACTGTGCTGCTTATTCTGGACAAGAGCCGCCCACTTAGACAGGAAGAGAGAGCTTGACTTTCATGTAAAGTACTCAATACCTCAATAATAGACCATGATAGACCATCTATATTATATTTCAAATATTTATATTTCAGAATTATATTTTCTAAGCAATTAGCATAAAAGTTACAATGTTAATAAAGTTATTTCTTATTCGTTATTCAATTAAAGAAACCTTAAATTAACTGTTAATAATATATTAATAATATAATGAAAATATATTTATATTATTATTTTTAAAACATCAAAGAAATTAGCTGAAAATGTTAATAAAATGAGTTATTTCACAGACATAATTCAGTTAAAGGCACCTTGTCTATAAAGCCTGAAACATTAGCTGGTCAGTAATTGAGTACTCCTAAATTATTTATTTTATTAATTATTTAAAATGGTTATATTATTATCAAAGAAATTACTAGAAAATGTTAAAATTATTTTAAAAAATATATAAAATTAAAAGCTTCTGTCTTTAAGGCCTGAAATATTGAATTACCTGTTCAATAATTAAGTAATTTAAAAGATTTTTTTTTTTTTTTTTTTTTAACTTTCTAGGTTCGAGACTTCCTGAAAAGGTTTGAGAGCATCCCAGACATGCTGGAGCTGGATCACCTGACTGTATCAGGAGACGTCACCTTCGGAAAACAAGTCACACTCAAGGTACGAACGTCTGATATTTGTGAGCGTTTACACACACTGTGTGTGCATATCGTAATCTGTTGTTTCTGTACAACAGGGAACGGTTATCATTATCGCTAATCACGGAGACAGAATCGACATCCCGGCCGGAGCGATGCTGGAGAACAAGATCGTTTCAGGAAACCTGCGCATCCTGGACCACTGAGGCCTTCACAACCGAACTACAACCACATCCATCATTTCACCTGGACATTTACATGTGTGTCTGTGTGTGTGTGTGTGGAAACGTGTGTCAGATTTGAGTGTGACAATCAAAAGCCGTCCATCTGTTTAGCATTAAATGCCTATATGAAAACAACCAGAATTTAAATGCTTTTGACAGTGAATTTTACAAAGGGCTGTATAACGGGTTTTTAAACAAAGACTGGTTTTGCTGGTATGTAGCTCACACAATACAACAATGATGACAAGTGTCAGAAATGGCAGAGGATGGAAACAGGAGACACCCCTTTAAATAATGATCTGTTCACTTTAAGACAGAAATTAAAGTGTTTTTGATCTTCAAAATGTTCCTTTTTTTGGAGTGACTCAAGTGATTAGAAAAGCACTAGAATTATCATTATATTGATTAATTACATCTATATCATAAATATTATTTTACAGTGTCCTTGTTACCCATACTTACATGTAATGATCACTAACAATAAATGCAAATGCATAATTACATACAACCCTAAACCAAACCCTCATCCTAACCCTAAGCATATAAGTACATGTAGTTCATTATTACTCCGTACTTAAATGTAGAATTACACTGTAACAAGGACGTGATAAAGTGTAACCAAATTATTTTATTTTTATTTATATAATTTTAGTTTTCTTTAAACATGCACTTTACTAATGAATCAAATTGTTGCACAGTGGTTCAGTGCAACATTTGACATTAAATATTGCATTCTTAAATTCTAAATTATATTATAAAAATATTTAGTTTTTATTATAAATGATCATTTTAAATGTTAATTTTTTTAAGTGTACTTTACAAATGAATCAAATTTTAGCACCGTGGCTCCCTGCAACAAATTTGCCATTAATGATTTAACTTTCAAACTATTTAGATAAAAGTATATTTTATTTCTATATTTTATAAATATGACGCATAATTTCAAATATTTTAAACCTTTTTTTTTCTATTTGAAACAACACCGTTAGTACATGTATATAAATCTGTTAAGCACTTGAATCAAATCATTTCCCAAATACTCACTGCAGACTGTTTAAAATTCAACATTATTAAAGACACAGCAGACTTGAAAAACTTTTGTACATGGAGCAATATCATAACTTTAGTTCCAGCAGAAGACATTTAGGAAGACATTCACATACAGTCTCAACTGACGCCCCCTAGTCCCTGCAAATGGAAAAAACATAAGGAGTGCTGGTCAATCCAAATACACACACAGTCTGAACGGTTTCTAATCATGAGATCAAACAATACATTCTTTAATCGTTCATTTCTCAACGGAATCCCTAGATGCTATTTGATTGACTTCAGCACATCACAGTGCCATTCGAGGATTCGATTTATCTGGACATATGGATCAAAAACAAATCAAGCAACAAAATAAGAGAGGAACAAATGCATCTAGAACACCACAGACGCCAAGTGCTTTATCATTCACACACCAATCAAGGGGAAGAATGAGGAAAATGTTTCATGGGTTTGTAGAAAATTTTCTGTCATGCTTGGCTGTCCACATGGTCTCGAGTTCTGGTGTAATTCAGTCAAAGTAAATCTCAGCCTGAGCTCCAAACGACTCCGTCTCCAGATGAGAGGCAAAAGCAAAGGCATAGAAAAGACAAAGTTATACAAATCCCCTCCAAATTTTCTTTAGTAAAAAACCTTTGACTTCCTCCTTGCGTGTCGGTGTCATACGGCTGTCGTGTCTCCGTACTGACTGTTCCAGCGGACGTACTGATTCAGCGTTTGAGGACTGACGCTCCGCTTTATCCTCTTGAGCGAATCCACAAAATCTGAGAAACAGATGTCCCTCATCTGAACAGAAGACAAGAACATGAGGGAGAAACTCTGCGTGCTACATGTTTAAAAATAGTATGTGAAATAGAACACTTTGTATAAATGTGTGTTCAATCAGCGAGTGGTGCCTAATTACTATCTTGGAAGTTTTTCACATTTTTAATCCAATTTTTGTATAAAAATATTTGCTGTTATATGGAAAAATAGGAATAAATATTTAGCTAGCTCATATGTTTTACAAGAGGGAAAAAGAAAACAAAACATCAAATGCAGTTCAAGTGACAGCACATATTTTTTTTAGTTTTTGGTTAACTATCCCTTTAAGAAAAGACTTAATATCAGTGTTGTTAAATCAACTAAATATTAAACTAAATCTATAAAATGTTAAGTGAATAGGTAAGATACAATAAAATACTATATATATATATATATATATATATATATAAATCCTAGCTGTCAAGGCAACATTTCTCATTTTCATTTATAAATAATGAAGTTTAACTTGTACTAAAATAACAAAAACTACAATAAACATGACATATATATATATATATATATATATATATATATATGTGTGTGACCCTGGACCACAAAACTAGTCAAAAGGGTCAATTTTTTTAAAATTGAGATTTATACATAATCTGAAAGCTGAATAAATCAGCTTCCCATTGATGTATGACTTGTTATGATAGAACAACATTAGGCCGAGATACAACTATTTGAAAATCTGTGATCTGAGGGTGCAAAAAAATCTAAATATTGAGAAAATTGCCTTTAAAGTTGTCCAAATGAAGTTCTTAGCAATGCATATTACTAATCAAAAATTAAGTTTTGATATATTTACAGTAGGAAATTTACAAAATATTTTCTTGCAACCTAATATCCTAATTTTTTTTAGCATAAAAGAAAGATTTATCATTTTGACCCATACAATGTATTTTTGGCTACTGCTACAAATACTCCTGCGCTACTTAAGACTGGTTTTGTGGTCCAGGGTCACAAATTTAAAGAAAAAAGTAAATAATATAATGAGTATCTAAATGATGTTAATTATAACACTGCATAATATCTTCTACCTTATCGGCTGGCATGTTCCTCACTTGTTCAGGCCTCAGTTCTGCATTGAGAAAGAACAGGACACAATTATCTAGCAAAAAGTCCACCTCTAAATCAAATGGCTTGGTATACTTTAATAAAATATTTGCATATAGTATGAATGTACCTCGTATAGGACCAAGAGCAGCGTCTTTTGCCAGTGAGGTCAGATCACTACCGGAGTAACCCTCCGTCATCCTGAAAAAAAAAAAACACCGTACAATATAAAATTATCCAGCACTGATAGTCATTAGTCTCCACTGCATATTCTACAGAAATATGAAGCTGTATTTTACCTGGCTAACTGACTCAGCTCTTTCTGAGATAAAGAGTTTCTGTGTTTGCTGAGGAGGTTCTTGAGCAGCTTCAGGCGAGTCTGAAACACACACACAGACACACACACAAACACACACACAGACACACACAGAGAGAGTCAATTAGTGTCTGTGTCTGTGTGCTAATTAACTGGAAAACCAAAAGAGTAGTGAATAAGCTGCAGTTGAATTTAAGGAGGTAGGGATAAAATGAAATTATGAATTATTAATATTAATACCAATATTAATACTGTATATAATACTAATAATCAATGAGTAAAAACTGAAATAGAATTATTACCACTACCATTCAAAATTCCCTGGTCAGTAAGCTTTTATTTTTGAAGAAATTAATACTTTTATTCACCAGTTATGCATTAAATTGATATGTAAAGACATTTATAATGTTTCCAAGGATTTCTATTTTACATAAATGCTGTTCTTTTGAACTTTATATTCAAGAAAATGCTGAAAATTCAGCTTTTCCATCACGGGAATAAATTACATTTTAATATATATATTAAAAAAAAAAAAAAAAAAAAAAGTAATTTTAAATTGTAATAATATTTTACAATATTCCAGCTTTTACTGTAATTTGAGCAAACATATGAGTTTAATAAGACTTTTCAAAAACATACCGATACTAAACTTTTGAATGGTAGTGCATGTGTGTACATATTTGTGTTTAATAAAGTACCTCCCATATTATGAAGCATGGCAAAATATGAGGTTCATGACAAATATTCTTGACTTAATTTAGAGAAATATTTAAACTGAATTAAAATTCACAGTCAGGATTTAAAAGGGAACCGATAACTTCTGCCCAACCCTGGTGTGAACACAGTACCTCCTCTGTAGGTAAAGCCACATAAATGCGTTTAGCGAATCGCCTGTGAGGAAAAAACACATTAGAGGATGCAATTACGAAGTGTTTGAAAGTAAGTGCCCAACTACAGGTCAACGGTACCTAAGAACTGCCTCATCAAGCTCCTGAGGCCTGTTAGTGGCTCCCATCACTAACACTCGGTCATCTCCTCCTGACTGCACCTACAACACACACACACACACACACACGGAGCGTCAGTCACCTGTGTTAAGGAATTTGAATTTTCAGATAAAGTACACAAACTTACTCCATCAAACTCGATGAGGAACTCCGTTTTGAGTCTTCTGCTGGCGTCATGCTCGCCCTCTCTCCTCTCACACAGCAGACTGTCAATCTCATCTGCACCAAAATAACCATTAATGACACATTTACAGAAACAAGTCCTGAAACATGAACGAGTCTGACTGACAGTTCTCACCGATGAAGATGATTGACGGCTGCAGTTCCCTAGCAACCGCAAACAAAGCCCGAACCAGTTTCTCGCCCTCTCCCACCTAAAAACACAACAACATGAAAGAGTGTTTCGTAAGACAGAATAAAAGCGAGTGTAATGCAAGGGTTTGAGTGGCTTATTGCATTTATAAAACTGAAACAACCGTAATATGATTAACGTTACATTTACTTTTAGTCATTTAGCAGACGCTTTATCCAAAGCAACTTACAAATGAGGAGAATGGAAGCAATCAAAATCAACAAAAGAGCAATGATATGCAAGTGCTACAACAAGTCTCAATTAGCTTAACGCAGTTTTTTTTTGGTGTCTTTTATACAGGTAAGGAGCTGAGATTAGGAGCGCTCTCTTAAAGGAAGTGCTCCTAATCTCAGTTTGTTACCTGTATAAAAGACAGAAGCAATCAATCAATCAGATTCTGAACTCTCCACCATGGCCAAGACCAAAGAGCTGTCCAAGGATATCAGGGACAAGATTGTAGACCTATACAAGGTCTACAATCAAATAATCAAATAATTATTTGACTCATTAAAATGCAGATCAATTTATAACTTTTTTGAAATGTGTTTTTCTGGATTTTTTTTGTTATTCTGTCTCTGACTGTTCAAATAAACCTACCATTAAAATTATAGACTGATCATTTCTTTGTCAGTGGGCAAATGTACAGAATCAGCAGGGGATCAAATAATTGTTTTCCCCACTGTATTTAGATACCAATAAATAGTTGCATATATTATTAACAATAATACTCAGCAAACACCAAAATGCAGGGAATGCCAGATGAAAAGCAATGTAGAGCCAAAAGAGCACAAAAAACCCCCACAACCATCTGGTTGGGAAGCCTGCTGCTTAACACGGAGCGTCACATAGAGGCCACATGCTCGTTCTGATGCAGGGGAGAGATTTTGCATGCTAAAAATTAAATGCTGAGCTGTAAAAAACATGAGAAAGACATACAGTGTTTACACACGACCTTCTGTTCGGAGCGGCTGCTAGCTTATCACACAATTGCCCTGATGCCAAGGAGAGCTTTTAGTGTGAGAATGAACACACAATAGCATTAGTTACCATCCTAAGCTAACTTAATGTAACCGAAGTGTGCCTGATGATCACTAGCCATATTTGAAAAAGTAGCTTACGAATAGCATTCTAAGATAAGATGGTAAGATGGTACAACAATCTGTTTCTCAGTTAAGGTAGTGAATATCAAAATTGTTTTGGTCATTTCTGCGCAGCTTGGTCCAATGATCATTTGAACCAAATTTGCAAAAAACTGCTTTTCAAAATGCTGGACAAGCAAAGTTATGAAAAATGACAAATGGGATATTGTTAGAATCCTTTAAACGGAGGAATGTAATGACAAGAAAACAAATTTTGGACAATATTTTCAGAGTTTCTGACACTCTCAAAAAGAGTGTCAGAATTTATAGCGTCAAAAGTTATAATCAAAAGAAAAAGTTAACATAAATCTGGTCGATTTTGGAAACGTGTTTCTTAACGGTAGTGAATATCAAAAATCTGTTTGGTCATTTCTGTGTAGCTTAGTTTAAAGATCATCTGAACCAGTCTTAAGTAGCAGTGAAAGAAGTGTATTTCGTATGCTTCCTTCAAAAGAAAAGTTACGAAAAATGCCAAATCTTCTGAATCGTCATAAACCAAGGAATGTAATGACAAGGAATTTTGTTTAATATTTTCCATACGTATTAGCGTTTTGGTACAAAGCCTTCTAAGTCTTTAAACTTCTCAGATAGCTTACCTGAGCAATGTGGGCATGCATGCTGTTACTGATCGCTACCAAATTTTGTGACAAATGTGTCAAAAATGTTCATAGTGTCAAAAATGAATAGCTACCAAAATAAAAGTTAATTAAAATGTACTTTTGGGGTCCGTGTACATTGCGTTCATTCGTTTTTTGATTTAAAATTGAGAACAGAAACATGAGAAAACGGCACCATTTTGGTTTTTTTTATTTTATTTTTTTTTTTTAAACGAAAAAAACAAGAAACCGCCTTGATTTTCCGTTTTTACACTCAGGGGTAGAAAATGGATAAAAAGCTTGAATGTTCGATTTCCACATGTGGGCGGAAATGAAACGCCCCTT
>JAFVLL020005124.1:0-19262 GCA_021397915.2 Tor tambroides | reverse complement strand
ATGAAAGTTTCAGTTTGAAAAGTTACCAAAAAAAAAAAAAAAAAAAAAAAATTCACAATATTCTAATTTTTTGAGATGCACCTGTGTGTATATTATATTATATAAATATTACATGATATTTTTTACTGCACTCTTGGGAAACTGTAAGCTAATTCATTTGCTTGAACAGGACCCTCCATTCCATCACACAGTGAGTAATGAGGCTGTATCTCGATTATTCTTCCAGGAAATCACATAAACCATACCTATAGTACATATTCCTCATGTCTAACAATGGACTAGTGGTGTAAATTTAGCTCTTTGGCCCTGTGAAACTACAAAGCAAACTTTTCTATTTTTCAGCTAATAGGCATTTGAGGAATGGAAAGGTTGTTTTATCTGTTCAGGCTTACCTGAGCTTAACCTGACAACTGAGGAATGCTGGATATGTCTTATCTTCTTTCACTCTGGCATTTGACATTGCATAACCATGGAGCTTTTTCACTCAGCCCTCAAAGAGGCCTTGTGATAGTTATCTGAGCAGGTGAACTCCACCAACATTCATGTTTAATGGCACAAGGCTAGACAGAAATTGTCAACAATTTCCCAACTCTCAATAAAATGTTAACAGAATGTGCAATAAATCCAAACAATCATACTTTTACATATGGTTTTGTTTTTTGCACATACAGAAAGAAATATGCTTATGTTCTGACCTGCCAGCTGTACATTTTATAGTGAAGACCCAGCTGTTTGTAGTCAATAACAGGGTTTTCCCTCATGTATTTCTGAGCCCATATACAATCAGCCAATGCCTCCTCCAGCCTGGTGTTAGGAAAACGTCACACAGACAGAAAGAAAAGAGAATGAGACAGGGAGAGAGCAAGAGAACAAAGAGGCAGTGTCAGATCAAAGTGAATCAGCTGTCCAGAACACCAACTTTAAACAAAAGAGGTCAATGTTTAAGATGTTTGTGTTGCGTCACGCTGTAGCGTACCAGACAGACCACTCTGCTCATTCATAAAGAGCTACAGCATTGAAACAGAGTATCCTCACCTGTTTGCCATCATATGAACGGCAGACCTCTGAAAAAATCCTACAGCAAGACATGAATCCTTTGCGATTACCTGGTCGAGAGCCTAAAAGGCATCATTTGACATTGTCAAAGACATAAAAACACAGCAATTACATGACCAATACAGTTTATAATTCCAGATTCTATTTTTTAACTACCTTGAAATAACTAAATTATTAACTAAGCCAGGGGATTTCAAATTGGTTTTCAAATATATATATTTGAAATAATTTTTGGGAAAAACAAATATAGCATAAAAATAATCTAAAACACATTTTTAAAAAAATCAAGATATTTAATTAACCTCCTCAAATTTTTTTTAAAAAGAAATAAGTGCGATTTCTAAATCTGGAAACTTATAAATAACAAACAAATAAGTAAATGTGATTCAAAATAAAAAAGATAAATAAATTGATATAACATTACAGTTAGAATACTATTGTAAGCAGAAAAAAAAAGGTAATAAGGTAACATAAAAACGAAATATTTTCCAAATAATATTTTATACATTTATAATAATCATTTTCACAGTGTAAATTAGGACTTCATACATTCAAACATACAGCTGCCTTTTAAATTTTAGCTGCCTTTAAATTATGACATAAGGATGATCATATTTGAGGTTCTGAGGAATCTAAAAGATTGAAAACCTTGAAACTAAACTATACTGTAGCTCTCGAAAATACTGTTTATCAACCAAAGACAATAACTGTATTGAATTATTGCTACAGGCATCCTAGATTTCTATCATATCTTACACGTGTAATTGCCAAATTTGTGATTGTACCTTGATGGCCGAGTCCACTTGACCCAGGGCAATGTGTGTCGAAGCAACCACAAACATAGTGCGACAGTTGTGTTCTGTGATCTGGTTGAGTTTAGTAAGAGCACCCTGCCAGTCTCGGCTGTCTATTGCCTGCACGGCCTCATCCCACAGCTTGATCAACTCTATATACAGCATGGCCCTCTAGAACAAAATAAAAAATAATTAACTGATATTTTCTAATTACTATATACCAAGCTGTATTGATAAAACACCATATTTTGGTCACTAATAACTTGGAACAAAAAAAGTGAATGTGACAGCTGCCCACAAATACAGGTGAGACTATGAGCTACGCACATTCTTGTAAGACAATAAAACCATAAAAGCAAAACTTAGTACAATGACCAACACTTACCACAGAAACTGACAGAGATAAGTCAGTAACTTGAACTGCTTTCAAGAAGTGTTTGATAATGAATATGAGTGCGGCTCCTGAACAGGTGTAAGCCAGAGTTCTTAGTGAACTCACAGGGAAGTGATTTTTGTAGTGTGACACACAGCTGTGGTTCCCTCCCACTTGACATGCCATCAGGAAGTCCCGCATTCCCGAGAGAGAGAGAGAGAGAGAGAGAGAGAGAGAGAGAGACTTATTGAGCAACAGGTAGGGCACGTACACAATGGCTCAATTAAACAACGTTTGCGTAAGTCAAGGAAATAGAAGACAGACAACATGTACAATTACACAATAACATATACAGAAACTAGAAAGATTGTCTGGAAGAAATGGTAGAGTTATTACCTGACATTTATTTTAATAGGGAAGCAGTCAAGAAAAAGACTGGAGGGAGGAAATGCCAGTATTGCTATATTACCATTTTTACATAGAGAGTTCACAGCTTTAGATTTCCTCCAAATAAGGTTCTAATTACATTTAATTTCACAGTATCTTAAAAACATACAAATAAGGAAATGGGCATACATTGTGCTGTTTTGACACATTTGTAACACATTTGTCCACATCTAGATACATTAAGATAGGTCTATGTGGACACCATATCAAGTTATTTGAGATAGAAGTGAAATATCCAAGAGTGCAAATCTACTCATAATTCAACCTTCAAAGTTACCTGGATCTATGGACA
The DNA here is from genome assembly GCA_021397915.2 of Tor tambroides. Classification (NCBI taxonomy): domain Eukaryota; kingdom Metazoa; phylum Chordata; class Actinopteri; order Cypriniformes; family Cyprinidae; genus Tor; species Tor tambroides. The sequence goes on along the minus strand of JAFVLL020005124.1, from coordinate 16,300 downwards.
GTAGATGGCGCTACAGATGTTTGGAAAGCAATCCATCAAGGGCTCCTCCGCTGTTACGGTATTTATCAATTAAAAGCTGCAGACATCTATCGTTTGTAGTCTAAAATCCAGAAGACAATTTACAATTTTTAGATGTACATTACTTGTACATTAAAAATGCATTGCTTTGTCCATGTACATTACGTTTTGTTCTATTACTATATTTGCACACAGAAATACTACAAATGGGCTCGGTGCACAAGATGGCGCCGGTGAGCTTCGGCGACTGGAGTGTGTGCATACTTACTTCCGGTCTTGCGACGTTCGCATTTACTGTAAGGGGAAACTTCATAAGTTTCAAATGCAGTGGCTCAGTTAACATTTATAGCATAGTGATAATAGCAGTGTAGATCTTATTTGCATTTGAAGTAATATTATAAATCCTGTAAACATATATAGAAGGTAATATTTGGATTTCTTCAGTTCTCTGCACTGGCTTTTAGCACAACCGGAAATATCTATGCACACACTCGCTCGACCGGAAATCCAAGATGGCGGAGAAATGCAACTAGCCCATTACAAAGTTCTCCTTCTCATGTTTGTTTATTGCCCATTGACTCCTACCAGTAAACTGAGTGTTAGAAAAAGTAAGCTGAAGGCTCAGCCTTCTGGGTCAAACAGGGCAAACCGGTAGTAGTGGTGTTTCCTTCGTGAACGAATCGGGGTTTGTGAATGAAACTTTAAAATGAAAAAAAAAAATAAATAAATCCTTTTCGTTTAAATGGGGACAAATGTGAATGATCCAAAGACTCACTCATAACACACAAAAGACACGTGTCGCCACCTTCTGGTAAGTAACGAGGTAAACTGCAGAAATGGTCACTGAACAAATTAGTGAACAAATCCTAATCCCAGTGAATTTATTCAAAATAATTGAGTCCAGATGAATCAGAGTCCCCATCATTACAACCACCTTCAGGACTGGACTATTGACGTCATTACTGAACAGCTCTCTTTCATACTCATTACAGATAACAAATTTAGATCATGGTTTTCGCATGTGAATTAGTTCAGCCCTTTTTGGAAAGATATGCAGAGCTGATTACAGTCCAAGGAGTTTGAAAATAATTTTGGTATTTTCTTGGAAAACAAAGACTTAGATTTTTTTTTTTCTTAAGTTCTGTTGATACTTGGAAATTTTTTCTACCCAAGTGAAGATGCTTTCCGTCTAAACCCAACTTTTTCCAGTGGAAGAAGGAGGTTAAACGCGTGGAAATTACAAGAAAACCTTTATTTAATAATAATAATAATAATAATAATAATTATTATTATTATTATTATTATTATAGCCCATCACTTATTTTAAGTCATGAAGACTTTTAATTTGAAATGGTTCCTGACTTTTATTCTGAAACTATTGGGTAAATTATTGTTAAACTGCGAAGCTGCTATGTTCATTCATTGCTTTGAAAACCTTTAACATAATAACGGTGTAAAATCACGTACCGTGCTCTTGACCCAGCAGGGATAAGCGCTTGTCTGTAACGTTTATAGACGACTTGTAAACAACGACATAAGTCACATGACAGCTGACAATCACATGACACTCAATACTCCTGTGATGATTTCATGAAACTTTGCTAGGTTTCAGACTTGATGTATGGGGTCTCTGTGAGAATGGCTGCGCATTGGCTTTTCCTTGGATTCACGTTGCTGATCTTCGGTGGAAAAACTGAGACACGTTTATCTGTGGCAAGTTCTGATCTTAAGTTTTCCTATATCTGCTAACTTAGTTGATTTATGAAATGTTATTGCTAACGAACGGATTTATTATTTATTATTTATTTATTAGTTATTGCAAATCACGGATCACTCTCTCTGTTCGTATTCCAAATTGTTCTTTTGTCCTCATTGGCATGTTTTCTTTTTTAGAAGGAAAAGCTCAATAATGAGGTCATCTCATCTCACAGAGACCTTGCTCCTGATTTCAAGGAAAAGTATTTTAAACAAGTTTTAGACCACTTCAATTACAACAGCCTTGGCAATGGCACATATGATCAGCGCTACCTTATTACAGGTGATAATCTGCCACACCATCATTCTGTTAGAACTCTTATTGTTAAGTTATATCCATACTGAGTGAGTGTATTGTATGTTTATTGTAGACCAGTACTGGAAGAAAGGCAGTGGACCCATTTTCTTCTACACTGGCAATGAAGGGGACATATGGGAGTTTGCACGGAATTCAGGCTTCATCACCGAGCTGGCAGCAGTGCAGGGAGCCCTGGTGATATTTGCTGAGCATGTAAGACTTTCATGTAACTGCTGAATCATATGACCATAAAGGAAGTTTGACAAGTTAGGACAGTTCACGCAGTCTTTGATATCAGATTTATGCAGTTATACAGTCTGTAACTGTCCACTAATGGTAAGCATTGCTTTAAACTCTAGAGGTACTATGGAAAATCTCTTCCATTTGGGAAGGATTCATTTAATATCCCTGAGGTGGGGCTGTTGACGGTGGAGCAGGCCCTGGCTGACTATGCGGTCATGATCAAAGAGCTGAAGAAGGAACTGGGAGCTCAGAAAAGTCCCGTCATCGTCTTTGGTGGAAGGTCAAAAGTTTGAACTAAATCACATTTGTAATGTTTTTGAAAGTCTTTTTCTCACAAAGGCTGCATTTATTTGATCAAAAATACAGTAAAATTGTGAAATATTACTACACTTTAACATTTGTTTACTGTTTTAATACATTTTAAAATGTGAAATTTGTTCAAATTAAAATGTTAAAATTTATTCCTGTGGTGGCAAAGCTGATTTTTAACAGCTATTACTCCAGTTTTCAATGTCACATGATCTTTAAAAAAATCATTGTAATATTCTCATTTGGTGCTTATTTATTATTGGTGCTCAAATATTAATAATAGTTCTTTGGTTCTGTTGAAAAAAAAGTTTTGGTTGAATAAACATTTTTTTACTAAATAAACCATTTTCTTTTTTTATTATTATTACTTTTACAAATTTTGAAAGGTAGTCTACAGTGATTTCCACAAAAATAAAAAGCAGCAAAAACTGTTTTCAACATTGATAAGAAATGTTCCGTGAGCAACAAATCAGCATATTAGACTGATTTCTGAAGGATCATGCATTGGCTGCTGAACATTCAGTTTTACCATCACAGGAAAAAATGACATTTTAAAATATATTCAAAAAGAAAACAGTTATTTTAAATTGTAATAGTATTTCACAATATTATGTTTCTACTGTATTTTTGATCAAATAAATACAGCCTCGGTGAGGAAAAAGAGGCATCATTCAACAATATAAAAAAAATATATATATTATTATTCCAAACTTGTAACCAGTAGTGTATGTTATGTCTGTTTTGTTTTTTTTTTCAGCTATGGAGGAATGTTAAGTGTTTACATGAGAATAAGGTACCCAAATATTGTGACTGGGGCGTTAGCCGCCAGTGCTCCCATCCTGTCCACCGCAGGTCTTGGAGACTCTAGACAGTTTTTCCGGGATGTTACCGCTGTATGGTCATATTTAATTCCTTTCAGTCACTTTTGTTTTAAAACATGCCTATAAAGGTGTTTATGATTTTGTATTAGAGTAATATTGATGTGTTCTGTTTGCTTATTCAGGATTTTGAGAAGTTTAACCCTGCCTGCAGAGATGCAGTGCAAGGAGCTTTCCAGCAGCTCAACACTTTGGCACAACAGAAAGGTATCGATAGCCATTCACTCATGGTTAACCGTGTACAGTCTGTGCTTGCTTTTCATTTTCCATGTTTTCTCATTTATACTTCATAGACTACAGACGCATCCAGTCTGCCTTCTCCCTGTGTAAAACTCCCTCCACCCCAAAGGACATTCATCAGCTGAACGGACTCTTACGTAACGCCTTCACCATGATGGCCATGTTGGATTATCCCTACAGCACTCATTTCATGGGCAGCATGCCTGCCTTCCCTGTGAAGGTATTTGACTTGTCACTAGCATGAATTTTCAGCCAACCCCATCACCAAATGGAAAGGGGATAGCATAAAAAAAAAAATAAAAGCTTGCCACTGAAATACGTAAGTGCATACTGCATTATACAAAACCTAATGGTGTTAATCAAATGTTTTCCTGATGCATATAGCAAATGAAACCATTCCAGCCCATCTGGTTCCATTTCAAATTGCTTAGCAGTGCAGATCCTGCAGTTGGAACTGAACCGGTGTGATTGTGTGTCTTAAAGATAAATCGCAGTGCTTTTTACTTTTACAGGTGGCGTGTGAAACCATGCTGAATGGCACTGATCTTATGTCGGCACTCCGAGATACTGTCGGTAAATGAGAGCAGCTTTGTACAGATTTCTTTTCATTTTAATTTTCTTCATTTTTCTTTTTTAAATCCCTCTGGTCCTGGCAAGGCTCAAAAGACTTCAGCATTAATTTTTTGCCACCCCACAGGCATTGTGTATAATTCCACTGGCCAGCTCACATGTTATGACCTCTACAGTCTCTATGTGGAGTGTGCCGACCCCACCGGCTGTGGCCTTGGCTTTGACAGCTATGCATGGGATTACCAGGTACCTAGATTAGTTTCTCTAAACCCTAAATATTAGATTTTAACACAAGCCTTTAGTAAAAACAGATTTATTTTGAGACTACAGAGATCTAATTTTGTAGGCCAACCCAGAAGTTTGCGTCGCTCTGGTTCCAATAGGATTTTTCCATTAGCTTTTGGATTGCAGAAAAACAAATCTCAACAAAAGTTTATGATTCTTACACAAACTTTAAATTGAACATTTATGAATTATATATACACACACACATAACTTTTTTTAAAAGAAGTTTGGTTCAAAATTTAATCTTATGTATTAGTGTCATTAGAGTATGAATAGGCTTTCCTTTCACTTGTAATGAAAGTCTAAAAAAATTTTTTTTAGGCCTGCACTGAGATCGAGATGTGCTATGAGAGTAACAATGTGACAGACATGTTCCCGCCTATGACATTCACGGAGCAGCAGAGAGAACAGTATTGCTCAAAGAGATGGGGGGTGGTGCCGCGTCCAGGGTGGCTGAAGACCCAGTTCTGGGGTGACGGTAAGCCGGAACTACCAAACAGTGCCTTTCTTTTAAAAAAAGAAAATGTTTTACCTCATGATTATACATGAGGTTTCGCTTTGGATGTTTGCAGTGAAATGGGAGCTCAATGCTGTATCCTCTTGAATTTTCTCTTCTAGATCTCTCCACTGCAAGCAATATCATATTTTCCAATGGTGATCTTGATCCTTGGGCTAATGGAGGGGTAAGAGAGTTTCACTTTAAACCTTGTTTTTAACCTCTTATAAGTTGCTGTTGAGGTTTACGAATAAAGTGTTTTGTTGTGGTTCTTTGTGAAGCAATGATGGAATTATTTTCACCTGTAGATCAGGAAGTCACTCAGTCCATCACTGATTGCAATCAACATACCAGAGGGAGCTCATCATCTGGATTTAAGGTGCAAATTCTCAGAACTTGTGTGTACAGCTTTGAGAGACAATGAAATGTATATTTGGCTTTGTCGTCTGATCATGCTTCCTGTTTTTTTGTTTTGTTTTTTTTCTCTCAGGGAGTCCAACCCTGACGATCCTGAGTCTGTGATTGTGGCTCGGAAGAAGGAGTCTGAAATCATTGCTCAATGGGTGAAGGCAGCAATGGAGTCATCATGAGTTCATTTTTATGTACAATTTATTTCAACATTGTAAACTTGTAAAATATTGATTAAATCCATTTATTTTCCACAGAAATGGACATTAAAAAGGAATATTCCAGAAATATAAATTTGTCAATAAAAAGAAAACATTATGTACAAACTCACTCTTGTTTCATTACAAGGAACATGTACAGCTGTACCACATATTACTTGTCTTATCACTCCTGTTTTAGAATATTCTTTGAAGTTCATAGCATATCTTTGGTGTATGAATGATTCAAATTTATGTGATTTGTCAATATGCATGAGGCATCTGCTAATTTGAGACATTCGCACAACGATTAAGAGTGAGGCATGAAAAGCCCTTCATTTTAAATCTGTGAGATACACGAGCTCATTTGAGTCTAGCTGTCTTCGGTTTCTCACACAATGAGAAAAAAAACAACAAAAATAGCATACAGATAGCAAGGTAATTTAACACTTCCACACTGTATTATAAATAATCACAAAAAAACAAATTGTAGATAGATTCACAACAGGAATGAGATGTTTAAAATAGATTGAATTCTCATAAAAACTTGATTCTCTGGATTGAAAATAGACAACATTTGTCACTGCTCTGTAAAGGCACACGCGGAACAGAACACCTCACCACAGCACGACAACGAGAAACTGGTTAATGCTCAGCCCTTGATGAACATTTGTAATGTTTTAATGTACATACTACCTAAAAAACTGGATAATATTAATGTAAGATTCTGCACAGTGAGATGTAATGTTCAAATACAATGCACATAATACATCTGTGATCTGGGGGCTGTTTCATAAAACAAGTTTACCAAATAAGCCAGGTTTGTTTCAGTTAGTCTGACTCATCGTCACTTGATTTGGTTCAAAATAAGTCAGACTAACTGAAATTAGCCTGGCTTATTTGGTAAACTTGCTTTATGAAACAGGTCCCTGGTCAAAAAGGCTGGTAGGCCTGGCTATTACCAGACATTTTTTTTATTTTACATTCTATTCTATTTAACCTCAGGCCCACAAACTGATCTGCAATAAGTAGTGAAAAATTATTAGCAAACATTCCACTTTTCTTCCTGCAAGAAAACATTTGGAATTTTGAAGATTCTTTAAAGTCCTAAGAAAACCACCCCAAGACAACAAAATCAACTTTTTCATATTTACAAAATCTTCCAATACCATAAAGTTCTCGATACACACATAAAAATACTACTGACACAATCACATCTGATGTAGGTCCCCTGAAAGAGTGAAAACTGCCATAATATAAATCCTTAAAAACACTGTGCTTGATTAACTCTCTATTGAAATACGTAACTTTGCAATCACAACAAATGGGACCAAATTGAAAAAAAACAAAATCTGCAACTAAATAATAATAATGGTTCATATGACCACCTTCTAGTGAGTTTTAAGATCAAAAGAAGACATTTAATATCTAAAAAAAATAATAAACCTTCTAAGTAACACCAAGCTCAACACAAAAATGTACATTTCTCACATTCACAGGAATAACATAAAAATCCCTCACAGCAAGGTTGGGGTTTTAAGCTCAAAATAAAAGAAATATTTGAAATAATTAATAAAAACACAAACATTTTCCCCTACATGTGCTTGATCACAAGATAAAATGATACAATGCTCTTATAGGTGATGATAAATAAAACTTATGCTGTAAAGAACACATTTTTTGCAAAGCTAAATAAACCATCAAATAGATGGTGAAAGACTCCCTAAATCCCCACAACAAAAACAGCAGTGGTTCTTTCATTATAAGAAAACACACACACTAAAACCCCAAAACACACCATAAAGTGCTTGCAGTCCCCATAAGGTTTCACAGTATGAACATTTTTGTCTGTGTGCTTGGGCTGAGAGACTGCACATACTGATTCAACGGGCTAATTCAGCAGCCTAGCTGATCTACAGCATCAAAATAGCATAAATAGAGTAAAAAATTCAAAAACTCTATTATTAATAGAAACATACAGATTACTAGTACAATCAGAAACTACACATCTACAAACAGTTTCTGTCATGGCTGTTTAAATTATTTACCAGTTAGTAACTTTCAATTACAAAGAGTTCCTAGTGTAGAAAAAGATGGCAGTTTGGATATCAAATGTGTTCATGGCCCTGAGAGAGGTGCGTTTGGTTATGCACGTGTGCTTGTGGGTCCATCACTCTGCTTGTGGCCATATAGGCAGAGGATGGGCCTCAGTGTTGAAGATGTACTTGTCTAAGCTGATAAGGCTGGGGTCAATGGAAAACAGCAGATAGAAGTATTTGAGTGTCTCACCCAGGAAGAAGCTCTCCATCTTGTCTCGAGGGTTGGGATTGGCTGGGTCACGGACGTTGTTTATGGACGTATAACCTCCAGTGGGAACCTGTGGGGACACACGAGTCAGTACTGAAAGTTGTTTGGTAACATTCTTGTAAACTGTTGATATGAACTGAAGGCTAAATGTGAAGTTCAGAAAAGCAGAGAGAGAAAGTGCAAGTACATTTGGAAATGGAGGGAGGCAATGTTTGAATAAACAAAGAAATATGAGAAGTCATGTAGCAACGTATCTGACACATGAAAATCAGATGTGAGCCAATGATATCATAGTCTCGTTCTGACAAAGCACCAAGGTTTGGCTTTGGGCCAGTGTGAAAAACAATCTTGAGACACAGTGTTGAGGCTCATATTTTTCTTACTCTATGCCTGCATTCAGTTCCACATTTTCTGACCAATGATGAATGGATAAGGATTTTAGCTAACTTTAAAGATCTCACTCACAAAGAGTAAAAGAAACACTTTAAAACTGAGCGTAACTAGAAAAAATGTGTTGAATAAAACTTTTCCATGACCTTGTCATATTTTATTAATTTAAAAGAAAGTTTCATGCCTGAAAAAAAGGAATCGGTAAGATTTTTAAAATGTTTTTGACAGAAGTTTCTTATGCTCACCAAGGCTACATTTATTTGGTCAAAAATAAAATAAAAACAGTAATATTTTGGCATATTATTAAAAATTGCCTTTTTTTATATTTTATGATGTAATTTATTCCTGTGATGCAAAGCTGAATTTTCAACAGTCTTTTCTCCAGTCTTCAGTGTCACATGATCCTTCAGAAATCATTCTATTGTGCTGATTTGGTGCTTAAGAAATATTTCTTATTATCAGTGTTGAAAACAGTGTGCTGCTTAATATTTCTGTGAAAATCATGTTACATTTGTTTCAAGAACGGTATGTATTTGAAATACCTTTTGTAACATTAGAATGAAAATTAAATTTAAAAATAATAAACAAAAATTACTGATCCCAATACTTTTGAACAGTAGTATAAACAATTAAAGTGTTGAGCAATGAGACTTTGGACAATATTATTTGAAAATCATGCAAAAGCAGAAACTTCAAAAAACAAAACAAAAAAACATCAGAAACGGTACACCATCTGAAAACTATTTTCAAGACACTGATTGGATATGCACTCATTTGAATCTCACATACCATTTAGAACGGAAAACATGTAAATTTGGACGCAGCGCACAACATGTACCTTCCACAGTTTTGCATGTTCTAAAACATCTCAAGGTGACAGTGGAACCGTTTCATCACTCTCTCACATACCCTTGTGTACTTATTGAAGTTCTGTAGGATCTCCCAGCCCCACTGCTGGTACTTCTTATCCTTGGTGAACCTGTACAAGTAGAAGAGGCTCTCTACAGTCTCTGGCCGCAGAAGGTTGTGTCGGTCTGCAATCTGTAAGACATTATGAGATCACAAAGATGATTTCATTTCACATTCTCATCAAACACCTGTTTCAAAGCTGCCAACTGAAAGCTCTTCCTGAACTCACCTTTACATCTACATCCTGTGTGCTGCCCTCATGCATGTTGAAATGAGCTATCTCCGGGCTCAGACCTGTCTCCATCTGGGCGTACATCTGGTAGCAAGTCTCCATCAGCTGTTTTGCCAGCTCCATGTGATCAGCAGGAAGCCCGTGATGTGCCCCCAGTGCAAGTGTGCCAGGCAGGAAACAAACCAAGTGGTCCTGAAAGAAACAAGAAAGGGGCTACATGAGCTATTTGTTTCTGCTGGGCTCCAGGGCTTGTTTTTCTTTGAGAACAAGCATACCATTTTGGGACTGAAGTGTCCATGGGACAGCTCCCCTACAAATGTAAGGCTGGAAGGAGTAGACTTCTTTAGCAGATTCTTCTTCACGCCTTCCATAGCCTGCAGGTAGTCATCCAGCAAGCTGAAAAAAATGGGAACACAAATAAATCTTTGAACCTGAACCTGTATATACATATTTATTTATTTGTTTGTTTGTTGACAGCTGTAGTTTAATTTTAACAGTCACCCAAAGGCTCTTTTATTTTTTGCTTTTTGATTTAGCATCAGCACTACAGGCTGTCATCATACCACAGCTAAAATTTTGGTATTTACTGTTTGAAGTTCAAACATATAGAGACTCTACTTACTCTTTTTCGGTCTTGCCTCCTTGTATCCACTGCTTCAGCAGGTACTCATAGTAGCTGTCAGCCCTGGCACCAAGCGTGTAAATGCCCTGATGGGTGAATAGCCCGTTGTTGGTATTGATAAACATCGGCACTAACCCATCCTGCTTTCCATCCAGTTTGTGCACCTGCCTCATCACCTCCATCACAGCCAGCTACAGAAAGAAATGGAAGAAAAGTAACCACCTGTTCCTATGAGAACAGAATTGCTGAAATGAGTGTTCGGGTCTTAACTGAGAAAGACTGTCCATTGTCTTGACCTTGTATTTGGGGTCTCCAGTAAGTCGGCTGAGCTCTCTGAATTCTAGCTGAATGCTAGTGACCTCAGCTACAGTACTGTCTGAAGTCCACTGCGGAGGATGAGCCGTCCCCTTCCCAATATTCACATCCGAAAAGGGGATTTTAGATGCAGTGTTGAAGGCGGGCATCAGTCTGGAGCCAATATCTTTCTGAAAAATGAGTCATGTGATAAAAAAAAATAAAAAAATTGTAACAGGATAAAGAAAAACATTGAAGAGTCCAGCACATTCATCAGCATCTCCTTCTTACTCACAGCTTTCTCTAGGAACAAGAAGTCTCCTGTCAGATGGTAAGTACTCAGAAGGCCACCCAGTATACGAATGGTGCTCTCAAACAGATTAACATCCACATTCTTATCGAAGGAGAGCTCTTTGGCCACCCACTCCCTGGCCTCTGCAAACTCTGTCGACAAGATTTATGTAAATCAAGTAAACCACATTATTACACACCATAAACAGCTCAGTAAACATCAAAAATGGCAGATAAATTTTCTATGTTAAAAACATTTTTTTTCAATCCCATCTTAAAATGAAGATCTAGACGTATAACTATTATTATTGCTGGTTGATTTCCCAGAAAAGTGTAAAAAATTGTGGCTCGGTGCTATCTGAGAATTTGTTTCTTTGAACATCTTAACCCAGCCTGACATTCAACCAAGGCTGTGAGTCTGGGGCTGATCTGTTTCGTCCAGCCAATGGAAAAATATATCAACTATATATATATTAGACTTTTTCTAACTAAACAAATAAATTAGGAAGAGTGCAATGAAAAGGTATTTAATTCCTTGTGACTTGGACTGGATTTTTCTTCCTACAAGATCTTGGGAAAATGAGACAGAAAAAAAAAAATCTTGGTCTGTGTTGGATTCTGTAATGTATTTTCTCTAGCAAACTAAATTACCCTCTTTGAGACCCAAGATCCACATGGTGTCCAGAGCATCAATTAGGGTCAGCCCAAGTCCAAACCACTCTCCATATGATTTAGAGATTGGTTTTAGCTCATCGTGACCCCAAGCAAAGTTCTTGTAACCCCTCCAGGCATGTCTAAAAGCTTCTCTCACAGCCTCCAGCCTGCTCTCAGCTGAAAGACACAGAAACATAGGAAACAGCTGCTTCAGTGCAATCCATAAAAAGAAACAAATGAATTCGGCAGATCAGCTGCATAAAATGGGTTTATATTTAGAAAGTATTAATAGATTGAGGAAGTGGCTCTTTTCCTGCTCAATATCAAAGGCAATGTAGCTGACAAAATAACAAACCAAGCGCTAATGATGCTGTGTCATCTTGGATTTCTGTGTCTTTGGTGTCAGTATCAGACGCCTGTTCTTCTTCTATCACAGCTCCACGCCAACTACACACGTGAGAAATAAATAACAGTAATAAAAAAAACCATAAGATTATGGTTCATCATCACACAAACTGCACATGCTTTTGTGTTTATTAGGTTTTTCAGTACAGATAACATTAAAAATCTAACCTTATGACTGGCTTTCCTCCTTCAGGTCCTTTATCTGCATTCTTCAGGTCCAGCCCTTGATTTTCTACTCCCAGCAGACCTGAAACATTCATTTTGGTTTGCAAACGGTTCTGCAAGACAGGAGGTCCACGTCTACGGTAGTCCTTTTTCTGTTTTTCAGAAGAAAACACACGTTACTGCCAGAAGCCTCAAATAGCAGCAAAAAGCACAGCCTGTAACCTTGAGTTATCGGGTTACTCATAAAAAGAGGCCATCCAAAAAGAAAGCAAGAAACAAATAGGTCATGCTAACCTCAGAGGGCGGCTCAGGAAGAATGGATTTGTACTCATTTTTCAGGTTGACAACAAATGGCTGTTTCCCATCGTACCCGTTCTCCCCTACCACACCATCTGAGAAACATAAACAGAGAAGGTATAATTATCCATAATGACTCATCTATGTGTGTTTACATTTTTTTTGACCATGTAATTTTTAATCAAAATGTCATAACTGTAATTTTTTGGAGTGAAAAATCATTTAATCTGATTAAAACTGGTGCCTTTATTTCAAATGACTGAAAGCTCACATTCAGATCTGCTTCATTCTAACCAACAACTGTTTTTGGATGTGCATCATAATATGGAAGAAAAGTTCTCTCTCTACTTCTGTTACATCACAATATTAAGGGGTCCATATCATAATTTTTTTTTTTTTTTGCATTACTCTCATTTTTTTATTTTTCAGCAAGACAATTTGAAGCTCATTTTCAGTAGTTGTTTTTTTATAGCATCTCACCTCTCCAGTGGCCTATGAGAGTGGGAGATGTGGCAATTCCACAAACCAACAACAGCATCAGTGTAAACAGGATCAGGCTGCGCTGCAATCTGGACAGCTGTTTCCATTTCTGGAGACAAAGTCAAGATGATCGTATTATCACATATTTGTAATCAAATGTTATGCAAAACAATCAGATTACCCTACATATGGGCCTCGAAACTACTGGATAAAACCACAATGTTAACAAATGAATGATTGCTGAATATTAAACTCACCCTCCAGCAGGACTGCCGGCGCCACTGCTTGCTGTTGGTACAGCTGCCACTTTCGCTGAGAGTCAGAGATACAAAATCCCTTCTTGATGGAGGCAGCATTATTCCCTGTCTCTCTCCAGACTGTTCATAAACTCAGTTGCCAGGTTTCTGTGTACAGAGAAAGAAAACAAACTTTGTCTGAAAACCTAGAGAGCTGCCTACCTGTACAACATTTCTGAGTTGACCATGATGTTCAAAGGTGCTGTCTAGGTAGGCAGTTCACTAGGCGTTAAGACACAGTCAGTCCTGACCCTGACAGTAGCTGCGTGGGCAGCTGACTGGCACATACAGTACTGATTACACAGATACAGAGAAACGTTTTTTTTTTTTACGTTAACAGTTTACAGTGTCAAGACGTCGACGGCATAAAGAAATTATAATGTATTTTGGCATACATTAAATACATTTTTAAAAAAGTTTAATTCACAGAGCAAGTCTAAAAAGCTGCAGCTCATCGTCATCTAAGACCCTGTTAATAATTGACATCAAAAAACAGATATCGTCCAACCAATCCAATTATCTAACTATATATCATGATAAAAAAGTACTAAATAAACAAGAGTAACATTTAAATCGTTTACTTAATTCTGTTCCACAACCGCTTCGACTGTTTTGATTCATTCAAAAGAACCGACTCATAAGAGTCATGCGTTCCCATTTCAGCACGCGAATAATTAGCTCAGAAAACAAAGTCAGAGTATTTTAGTACGACGTCCCTCCACAGCGGCCGAGAAATCGAATATGAAGAAAAATAAATAGTTTCCGGTATATTTTAAAAAATGAATCAAAGAACTATTTCTATTTAGAATCGGTTCTCGACTCCCAACCCGATCGACCAAGTGTCAACTGTCAGACAACGCTTTCTCACTGACTAAAAAAAATTGACTGAAAATTATTTATTTCTGGTATTAAGAACCCTTAAAACTATTTAGATTTTATTTAGCACAAAAACCGATAAGTTTCCCCACTTAGTAAATAATAAAACTCACACTGGGTTACTTTTCTCTGACGTGTATATACATGCAGGATTAAGAGATCGGAGATCAAAAAGTCATTCACCTCTCTTCCTGGAGTAACGTAACGTTACGTCGAGCGTCCAGCTGCGTGAAGCGGAGCTCTGATCGGCTCAGGATCTCACGACGGTCCGAGGCATCACTGAAGGGCCTCGAGCTCAGCAGCGATCGCTCACACTCACAAAAATGCCATACGACTCTTCAACTGTGGCGAACACCGACTTTCCAAGCGACACGTCTGAAAATCCTGAAGGTTTAAAGGTAGCATATTGCAGCCATTTTTCTCAGAACAGGTTTCAAGTGATTTCCTGGAGACGAAGACAAGCCAGCTGTAAGGAGGCGTGTGGTTGTACTGTACACTAGCAACTTGTGGCTTTTCCAAATAATCCTCCAGAGGGCGCCACGCACGCCACAAACTGAGACCAATCAGAAAGAGAAACCTAAATATTGTTTGGTCCATCTTTCGCCACACAAGCATACAGGTTTATGATACACAGTTCTGCGCTGAAATGGTAATTAGAGTATTAGATTTTTTTTTTAATTCAAAGAAATTAATACTTTTATTCTGCAAATATGGATTAAATTGATCAAAAATGAGTTTTACATCGTCATATTGTTTATTGCAATAATCCAGAAAAAATATTTCAGGGCTATTTCCACAAAAATATTGAGCAGCACAATGTCATCTGTGATAATAAGAAATGTTTCTTGAGCACTAAAACAGCATATTAAAATTATTTCTGAAAGATTGTGACACCAAACACTTAAAATTCAGCTTTGCCATCACAGTAATAAATTATATTTTAAAATACATCAAAATGTTCTTTTTTATAAATTGTAATAAAAATGTAATATATTTTTAATCAAATAAATACTGCCTTGGTGAGTACCTATAAGAGACTTCTTTCAAAATAATTAAAAAAAATCTTACTGATGCCAAGTTTTGAACGGAAGTGCATATAATTATCTCATTTTTATATTTAGCCATTTATATATTTATATGGGTTTTTATGTTTTAATCTGTTTTTTGTTTTTTTTTCTTGGCAAAGTCACAATACCTAGGTTCCTTGCAGTTATTACAATTCATGCTGAAGGCATTATAAATTTGTACAGGAACCTGAAAGAACTCAAACCCTTGAGGACTTATTTTGGTTTCCTTTGGTTTTTACTAAGACAACCATAAGATACTCAACAACAAAAACACTCTTTTGAATGAAATCAGTTTGTTATTAAAAGAGATTGCAATGAGCTACTTTTACAATGAGCTAAATTGTCATTATTTTTAATGGGACTCTTTTTGCAATTTGCACACAAGAAGAACAATTGATATGTGTTATTCAAAAACGGTCAACATAATTTGTTAATTCATGTATAGTAAATTCCACTGGATCCACCATAAACAGTGGCCCAACAGCAACTGTCTGAAAAAAAAATCTTTGTACGAATTAATACATGTTATTAGTCTTCACAAGCACTGCCTCATGTACTGTATGTTTGAGGCACATTGTTTAAATAATATCAGATTTGAGTGCCACATACACTACATGGCCAAACATGACAGCAAACTACCTATTAATTCCAAAAGTTTTAAATTAAATGTTCATCAAGCACATACAGGTGTGGTGTTGAAGTGTTCAGACACTTTTGGCCATGTAGTGTGTATCACAGTGCTCTTTGTCATAAGGTGCAACAAACCTGAATTAAAAGATTTTTTGAGGAAATCATGGTTTGTGTAAGTGAACTGCTCTTAAAATGTGACAAGTAACATCCTGACATTATATAAATATAAATCAGTTTTTTAACAGAAAACAAGCATTGTAAACAATATACAACAATATATTACATCTCCTCGTGAGAAGCTGCGCACCAGATTGCTGTTGCCACCAGACGGCAAATCAGTTTATTGTACTGAAGGTACACTGTAAACTGAAGGTGAAAACTTCATTAGGAACCTCAATTCCCACAGCAGACGGAGAACAGCAGAGTAAAGAAAGTCCAGATTTTTGCTTATCGTTCTTGGATCTGCTTCTTTTCTCAGCAGAGAGCTACTCAGCAAGGGCTCTGCACAACAGTTCAGCAAGTCCTCAAATGTGTTTGTGTTTTAGCTGAAGCAGACTTGTCCTACAGTAAACTGAAACTGTTCTGTTGTGTCGCTGTGGCCAAATAAAGCCAGATCTCTGATTGGTAAAAGCTCCAGGTCTTCAGTCTCAAACTGGAACACAGACTCCCGAGGGCCTGTATCCGGTGA
>JAFVLL020005123.1:22178-34379 GCA_021397915.2 Tor tambroides | reverse complement strand
CAGATTAGACTTTGCCAAAAAACATCTAAAAAAGCCAGACCACTTCTGGAAAAGCATTCTTTGGACGGCAGAAATTAAGATCAACCTGTACCAGAGTGACAGGATAAAAAAAAAAAAAAAAGTATGGAGAAGGCTTGGAACAGCTCATGATCCAAAGCATACAATATCATCTGTGAAACATGGTGGAGCGTGATGGCATGAGCATGCATGGCTTCAAGTGGCACTCAGTTACTGGTGTTTATTGATGACGTGACAGAAGACAGAAGCAGCCGGATGAATTCTAAAGTGCATAAGGATATACTGTTTTCCCAGATTCAGCCAAATGCAGAAAAGTTGATTGGGCGGCGCTTCATAGTACAAATAGATGATGTCAAAAAACATACAGCAAAAGCAACCCATGAGTTTTTGAAGGTAAAAAAGTGGAATATTCTGCAATGGCCAAGTCAATCTCCTGATTTCAACTCAATTGAGCATGCATTTCACTTGCTGAAGACAAAACTAAAGGCAGAAAGACCCACAAACAAACAATAACTGAAGTCAGCTGCAGTAAAGGCCTGGCAAAGTGTCACAAAGGAGGAAACCCAATCTCTGGTGATGGCCATGAGTTCCAGACTTAAGGCAGTCATTGCCTGCAAAGGATTCTCAACAAAATATTAAAAATGAGCATTTTATTTAGGATTATATTTATTTGTCCAATTACATATGATTGTGTATAAAAATGGTTGTAATTCAAAGCATTTTATGTTTTTTTTTTGTTCAACCCCTTGAATTAAAGCTTAAAATCTGCATTTTAATTTAATCCTGTTTGTTTTATTTTAATTCTATTCTGGTGGCATACAGAGCTGAAATTATGAAAATTGTGCCAGTGTCTAAATATATATGGACCTAACAATATGTATGTATATGTATGTGTGTATTTTTAATCTTTTATATCTCTAATCTAAATTAAAATGCTAAAACGTTCTAATAAAGTGTTAGTGGCTCTAGATAAAAAATAAATAAATAAATAAATAAATAAAAATAAAAAAAGGAATAGCTAACAATAATTAAATCCATAGCTAAATATCAGAAACTACTGTAATCAAAGAACATACAGTTCCTAAAACTTCTAGAATCACAGAACAAATTGTAGTTAATATTTAGGCACAATGCTCTCTTCTGTTAATAAAAAAAAAGTTTGAAATGTTGCTTTGTCATAACTGCAGAACATATTAGAACTATTTTTAGCCTATACTGAGAGGGGGGCATGAATATTGTGTTGGACAATGGAGGATCTTTGAGTGAAAAAGCCTGAGAACCACTGCTGAAGATACTAAATGCAGCTCTTCAACAGTATTATTCACAGGACTAATACAGGTATTCAAGGGACAATAGGTATTCAACAAATAACTGTCCTTAAACTTCTCTCATTCTTAAAAACCTTAAGATCCTGAACCACTGGACTACTCTAATCATCGGTCGGTTGTGGGATGACTAGTTGACCATTCCAAAGCAATTCCATTGAGCATACTAGTATTCGGTATGGTATAGCTCAAAGCACTGTGGTATTACCACAATATACCATCAAAGTACCACCTCAGAATAAATGTTGTTCAATGTTGTTAACAGGAAGATTATCCTTTGGCAAAACTGCTATAAATTCTGCGTGGCTGAATAAAGTGGTTAGACTAATATAGGAACAGCTGGAGGTTGAGGAAAGGGTGATCAGCGGCGCTGCATCCCGCTGATCTGAGAGCTGCTGCTGAAATTGTGCTGAGGGGGTGGAGCTAACACGATAGGGAGTTTTAGCCGGGTTAATTGAGGGGCAGAGATCTGCTCTTCATCACACTTCTTCCTCAAGTTAACAAGCTCTGCTCTGCTGGGTTACTTGTGCAAGTGTAAAAACAGACACACACGTGCTAACCACTGTGCAATACATTGTTAGAAGAGTTAAGACATTCTCTCACCTGCTATTCAGTAAGCACAAACAACCAAGCACATACATGCGCATACACACACTCACCATCTTCAGATTCTCATTAGCACTCCCACACACACTAAGCAAAATGTATCTGACAGTAGCAGAACTGAAGAGGTAGAGCTATTCTGTGCGACATATACGTCCCAAGTGCTATGAAAAGATTGGTCTGCTTTCACTCCCTGCAGGTGTGATAATTTTTTTTCCTCTCATTTACCCTGCAGCATATGCTGCCTTCAGGTGCACTTGGGAAACTTCAATGGATGTCACGTATGAACGTCATGCGTTCAAGATGGAAACATAACAGAATTAGCCAAACAATTATATTCTAAACCATAAACCTAAAAAAAAAAAAAATAAAGCAGTGTGTGAAAGTTGCGTAAATAACTTTAAACTTTTTGTCTATAAGCTGTTTCGTACATCGCACTTTTAAAATGATTGACATTTAGATACAATAAAATTACTTGCAAAATCATTCATTCCATTCATATTACAGACTTGTAAATAAAAGCCTAAAATAAATCTGTTCATCAAAGCAAACGCATCTTGTCACAAAACCGCTTGATTCAAATGGATTCATTTTATGACAATTTAACCTTTTTGGATCTTTTAAATTTTCGTTCTTATTTCAGAGATGGTAAAAGACAGGGATGCTCTGATCAGGATTTTTGCAACCGATTTCTTATTATGGTGATCAGCCGATACCTATGCCGATTATGACGCTTCCAGCTTTATATAACATATGTAATAATGTTATATAAATAATCAGAAAAATTATTCCTTATAGACCCTTTTTCTGTTAGTAAACATTGTGACGTTTTTCTGTGGGCGGAGCTTAGCTGGAGGCAGAAAGATTCCACTGACCGCTTCACTAACGCTAGCTATGAAGTCTGTTAGCTTGTTTTTTTTTTTACAATAACTGGAGAAATTCCGATTTAATCTGCATATGTAAGGTCACTCATTGTCCGGGACCGCGGTTGTTATTTGAAAAGGTTAACTTTAACGGACGAAACCAGATTGACCGACCCGCACACGCTTTTACTCAAAGGATGGATGATCTGACAGGATTCTCTCCGGTTGAGTGACTCACATCTAACGTGTATAGTTAAGACAAACTTACCATGTCTATCTAGTCATGAAGATGTATATATATATTTCAATTTCAGCAGGCAACTATTTTTACAGCTACATTATTTTTCCAGCCACAATTAATCACAACAATGTATATACAATCATAAATGATTAAGCATATAAATCATCAGTTTGTTTTACACACATGCACACAGACATTATTTCATACACGACATAGTAGTGAGATGCATAAGAAATCTTTAGACGTGCCCATAACAACAAAAGACAATACTTTATTGAACCTTTTCTGATAAGAAGTGTGCGCTTCAAAGGCGAGCATTTTTGACGGCCGTTTCTGTCCAGTCCGCTCGTTTTTTTATCTCGTTTAACCACAGCTGTCGTCGTTTTTTTTTGTCTGGCAGTGGCAGCAGGTATGCGATAAAATTTCAAATTAGAGCCTATACTACATCGATTGGGCACCCAACATCACAACAAGATGACATTTTAAGCTCCTTGTGTAGCCGAATCTGCGCTGGTTTGAATTGGCCGCCTCCAGTTTTCGCTTTGTTTTGCCTCCAGCTAGCGCTGTGACGTAATTGTGACGTTGGCCCTAAAAAGGGTCTATACAGTGAACATTTTAATATGTCTTTAAAATGGGGTTTATGCATAACATTATGTATATCAGGATACATAATATAAGACAAAAATAAATACGAACGAAATGGAGCAGTCTGATGCAACCCACAAGGTTTATTTAAACATTATAGTAGACTGTGGAGGACAAAATAAACATTTAATCTCCTAAAATTGAGAAGCCTGGTGTAACTTAATCATTGTCCAATACAAGTCTGAGAAGGACAAAATTAATAATAAAAAACAAAAAAAAAAATTTAAACTCCTAAAAGAACTAATTGGAGTAGTTTGATGCAACTCATTAGGTTTAATTTAACATTGTCCAATGTTAGAGAGAGGACAAAATAAATAGAAACATTTAAACTCCAACATGGAGAAGTCTGATGTAACTCATAAGGTTTAATACTGTCCAATATAAGACTGAAGAGGAAAAAAGAAATAGAAACATTTAAATTACTGAAAGAATAAAACAGTTTGATCACGGTTATATCCACGGGCGCTGCGGATAATCTGTGGGTCGGGTAATAAAAAAATGCATTCTGTTTATTTGCGGGTGGATAAATAAATCAAATGATGCAAATATTAACTACATTTTTTAAAATACATTTTTTCATCAGGCAGACGATTTCATTTGTGTGTGTTCGCCTGATCAAGAAGTTGCAGTGACAGAAATGGTGACATTCCAGATAAAGTTTGAAAGGAGTAAAGCCGGTGTTAATGCTACTGAGTAGGTTAATATGACCAAAGAAGATATTTTGTTTTATAAATAAATGTTCATTTAAAAGCAGCCCACGATCAGTGTATTGTGTTACCATTACCCCTTACAGCTCCGACGAGGTTTTGTTCCGTTCTCCGCACTGTGACAACTCACAAAAGACTATTTCTAGCCAAGCAGCGGGGAGAGCCGCTTCAGAAACATGCAGCGACATGGCTGGTAACACAAACACTGACTAGAGCGGCCGCGATCAGCTCCGATTCCCGCGGAGATCAGCAGATCAGCAGATCAGCAGATCAGCTCTAACTGAATCTGCTGTTAAAAATGAACCATCCATTCATCATATCATCATGCAAAACACACATGACTGTGGCACCAAATCATTTATGTCCCCATGCATCATGTACATCCTCACGCGTTGACATCATCAAATTGCGATCGGTTCGTGAGATCGGCCAAATGTAGTGAGTGCCGATCGAGTCATAAAACGTTATTATCGGCCGATACCGATCTCCGGCCAATCGATCGGAGCATCCCTAGTAAAAGATGTTGTACACCTGTAGTGCAGGCCAAATTGTAGCACACAACTTTTAAACTCTAGCACCAGTGCTATGTGCAAAAAATAAGAATGAATGAATGAATGAATGAATGTACAGCCCTGTCAGGACAACACAGGAAACGGTAACCCAGTCATTCATATTACGTAATTCAAAGCAATTTAAGCTCCATAGTTCAAGTTGAAAAATTTGATACAACTATATTACACAAAAACTATACAATTAAGGTCAGTAAGCAATTAGTAAGTTTGGGGTCAGTGAGAATTATTTTTCCACAATTTCTTTAAATTTGAATTCAATTAAATAAATTGAAAAATCTATATCTGAAATATTTCTATTCATCAAAGAATCCAAAAATGTATGGCTTCCAGAAAAATATTAATCAGCTGTTTTCAACTTTGATAATAATAAGAAATTATTCTTGAACAGCAAAACAGCATATTAGAATGATTTCTGAAGGATCATGTGACACTAAAAACTGGAGTAATGGCCACTACAAAAATCAGCTTTGACATCACAGGAATAAATTAAATTTTACAATATATTACAACTGACAATAAACAGTTATTTTAAATTATTATAGTTATTTTAAATTACAATTACTTTAATAATATTTCACAACGTTACTGTTTTTACTGTATTTTTGATCAAGTAAAAGCAACCTTGGTGAAGAGATGATGTTAAAAACATTTTTAAAAATCCTACCAACCCCAAACATTTGAATGGTAGTGTTATTTATTTTTTTATTTATCTTTTTTTTTTTTTTTAATGAGGGTCTGAAATGATTTTCAGTGGTAAATGATGTAATGCTTAAATTATATTGAAACCAGAACATTTAATTAATGCTTCAGGCTTGTTTTGCAAACTCTGGGCTCAACAGGCTCAGAGTACACACATACAATAGCATTCTACATAGTGTGTGTACTATATGTGTGCAGGAAAAGAGGTGTGTATACACTCACGTTCTCTGCAGAAGGAGACAATAATCCACCATGACAGGAACCATGTCCTGCAGCGGAGAAGAGAGAAAGAACAAGCAGCAGCAAGAAAAGATGGAGCGATGGGGTTTGAAGGAATAAAAGAACAAGAAAAAAAGATAGTGAGAATTCATTAATTCATGATAATAAAATGTATTAATAACATCAGGGCTACCAAAGTAAACTAGAAAATGAGAAAGAAATCTGTGTTTGTAGAACTTGGAAGAAAGCTTAACAGATTTCTACAGAACTAGAACAATGCAGATTTATAGAATCAATAAATAAGCAACAAATATTGTTCAAAATATTGTGAATCTTATCTATCTGATATATATCCCAGCCTTAATTACTATAGAACCACAGTCCAACGAATATGGGTGAAGTAATTAAATATGCACATTTCTCTTGTGGTAAAACTGACTTTGAAAGTGTGTCTGACAGACAGGCAGTTACAGCAGCATAACATTCCACATTGCCCTAGATATACAGAGCTAAATCTGCCATTTGGCCATGGTGAGTGCCTTATTTTTGTGATGACAGAGTGCTTCTTAATGGCAAAAAGAAATCGGAGAGCGAGCGAGACCCAGAGGCAGGGGAGAGATGACATTAGTGGGCCATTATTGTATGTGGTTTCCGCCTTATGATGAGATGCGGTTTAAAAATGGATGCCGCGAGCCTAAAGACTGACATAAAGGAGACTGTCTGCATCGCTCTCTCAGTCTGCTCTCCTCACTCTCACCTCTCTAAAAAGCCTCTATAATGCTAAAAACTCTTCAGCTCTGTCTTAGTCTCTTGTTAAATAATATCTACATCTTTAAATAATAATAATAATAATAATAATAATAATAATAATAATATGTAAAATTGATAAGATAACACCATCTGAGGCTTATTTGAGAGGGCTTCTAATGGTGACCCATTACCTGGAAGTGTTGCTCCATCACCTGGATTTTCCCTTGCTCTGGACATTTTTTCAGAGAGCGATCCACATACTGTAACAAAATTTCCACCATCTGTGAAGAAAGAAAATCATCAGAGAAAGTTGTCTTTTATTTAATTAATTTAGCCATCATAAATTGAGCGTTAGCGTTAGTTCTGGCAGGTTACGTGAGTCAAGCTTGCATCAGCTGATTCTCAGCTGATCACATCTACCTATAGGAATACGACACCTATTGCGGCATTCCTATATAAGCTCTATTCAGTATTAATAAGCAGCTTTTCCCGCTTGCTCAGGAGCAAATCACCCTCCTCCATCCCCAACTCCTCCTTTCGCACAGTCAGGACTTGGCTTTCTGATATTCCTTGCTGAATCAGACTTCTTTCTTGAATAATGTTACACTTAAATATCATTAAGTACATTAATGATATCTGCTTTGTTCTGTTCTGTTAACCCTTGGGGGGTTATTATTATTGCTGCTCTCTCTGCTCATTCATGACAGGCTGCATGGATGAGCAGGGTGTTTTTGCCCAGAACAGAACCATACCGCCAAACCAAACTTTATGCTAAGTATCTATCATTTTGACGATAGTGGTCCTGACATAACTATCATTTACAGCGCTACAGATAAATTCATTTTGAAATCTGTTATACAGGAAAATCAAATACTGTCTCAATAAGAAAAAAATTAATTCACAGTATAAAAAAGTGGGATTCCAATAGGATCCTTAGTTCAGTTAGAGAACAAAGCTCAAATATTTTTAATCAATGGATTTAAACCCCAAACCAGCTCAACCAGGTTTAACTCTGGAGACAGTGCTGGCCATTTCATGATTTGAAGCTACTATCCTGTTCTACTCTACCGTTTTAGGCCATTATCCTGTTGAAGGATGAAACCCTTACTAAGATGAAGTAAACCAGAGGGTGGTGCAATTTTTTTTTGGTTAAGGCTAGCAACACTGGATGCAGCAAAAAATCCCAGACCAATACGCTTCCACTTCCATGTTTGATGTCACACAATGATGGCTTACTTATATGCAGCATAAAAAACACTGTGATGAACCAAAGATTGGTCCATAATACCTTCTACCATTCTTCAGTACTCGGTGGTATGGCATGGCCTAGACAAGCCTCTTTTTCTTATTTAGAACGTGGAGGTGTTCTAAAATATTTCACAGGTAGTGCATAGATTGTGCATCCCTCCAATTGCTTCCTATTCACCTGTATAAAGTAAGCCTATGGGCAAGACTTCCGGTTCATTAGCTGCTATAGGGAAATAAAGAGAAGAATAACAATGTGCAGTAAACGGTTAAAACTGTTTGCACTACAAACCAGCGTGTTCGTAATTAAGATAATGCATTAAAATAATATGGTAAGACACACCAATTTTCAATATCAAGCAGCAAATCTAACTGTTTTGTATAGCTAAAAATAGCTGGACACTGATGAGACCGGAAGCTAGACCCATAGAATTTGCAAATGGCCATGCCCATTTTTACGGAGTTAAGAGTTTTTTTGTTTGTTTTGTTTTTTTTAATTGAAGTAAAGATGTATGTACAGCAGTGTAACTGCAATAACAAGAATCTTACCTTGTCTGCAACCACTCCTTTTCTCTTAGCAGGGTCTGCAAATAAACCTGTTACATAAACATTAGGTCAACATTACTATCTGCATTTTGTGGTATAATTAAAGCATTTGAATCTTAATTCTATCAAACAGTATTCTAAATCCTTTTTTTGTGATTAACAAGAATTCTGAAGTTCTTGGAAAATGAAAGACTATATAATTTGTAACTTGCATAATTACAAATTAAAAGCTTTGAGGTCTGAAAGCTGTAATGCTTTTCACAGAAACTGAGAAAATAACAGTCATTTGGTTCAACAGAAGCGTAGATTTTAGAGTGGATGTGAACAGAAGGACCGACCTAGCACAGCTTTGGCGGTGCCCTCGTGGAAGGACCAGGCAAGAGACAGAGCCTCCATGAACTTCTCCTGCTTCAACAGATGGTCTACACGCTGCAGGACGTCAGAAGTCCCATTACTATCAGATTCATTATTGTGACTCAGATATAACATTTGTGATGTCCTCTAAAATGATGCCTTACCTCACGCCAGTTCCTCAGGGTCATGATGTGCACAGACTACAAAAAAAAAAACAGGGATTAATTAACAAATCTGAAACAGGGCTGAACAATAAGGGAGGCCTGATCACCCAGAGCAGTGCAAGAGAGTTTTGAGCCAAATGATAGAACTGTCAATTTTACCAGATGGATGTTGCCCTGTTGCTATATATTCAATTGCTCATCACATAAATACATCTTGAAAAATTAAACATTTGTTTGCCTGTATTAAACGAAACATTATTATTGTAAATTGTGCTGATTTAAATACATTACCAAATTTTCTATATGGCTGATATAGGAATGGTGGTATTTTAAACAATTGGCACATTTGGTGGGGAAAAAAGTACAGAAAAAAAATAAATATACACTATCATTCAAATAAATGCCACTCTTTTGAATGTTCTACTCAATAAAGAATCCTGAAAATAAAAAAATAAAATAAAATATGTCATGGTTTCCACAAAAATATTAAGCACTAAGCAGCACAACTGTTTTCAACAATGATAGATAAATTAATAATAATAAAGTTATTTTAATTTTTAATAATATTTTACAACATTACTTTAACACATTTTTCACATTAAACACCTAACTCACCCCAAACTTTTAAATTATAATAATATTAATAATAGAAATTATACTTTTTAATTGGCTCCCTAAAACATTTATTATGTTTAGAATGGACCAGTGAAAATGTACAAAGCCCAGTGAGGTATATGTATTTGCCATTAAATGTATTAATAGAGCATAAAATTAGAATCATTCATAAAACTTAAGGTCACATTACATGTTTATTCAAGCACTGGCTGAGTTATTAAATAAGCAGCACTTGGGGGAAGTGATACAGGCCACAGGAATTAATGTGACCTCCCAGAGCTGGCCCACTACCATGTCTAATGGATGACCCACAGTCAATTTTAATGCAGTCCTTCTTTCTCCCCCTCCCTCCAGCTGCCCCTCTCTCCTTCATTTCTCTTCCCTTCCCTCCCTCTGGCTGCAGGTAACAGGAAGTTCAGCGAGGACATCACGGAGAGCAGACCTCAATGAATATTCAGGGTATGCGTGATGTTTGATTAGCATAATAGCACTTGAGTGTGCCATAGCTCAGTCAGAGGGGTGCGGGAGGAGTCAGCCAAACTTACAGCTGAACACAAGCCACCCAACATGTGCTACCAGACTGAGAGTTTACAAGATACCCTTGCAAATCCCATGTATTCATTACTGCAAATTTTCATAAGATGATGAATACATGAGAAGATTATTCTGCTGTGGATAACACATGGAGTCACATGGTGACTGGCTTAATTCCTGATAATCTAGTTCAGATCAAAAGTTTTAAAAGGAATTCTTCACCTAACCATGGAAATTTGCTGAAAATGTACTCACCCTTAGGCCATCCAAGATGTAGGTAAGCTTGTTTCTTCATGGAAACAGACATTTGAAGAAATGTAGCATTGCATCACTTGCTCAAAAGTGGATGCTCTGCAGTGAATGGGTGCCGTCAGAATGAGAGTCCAAACAGCTGATAAAAGCATCATAATAATTCACAAGTAATCCACACGACTCCAGTCCACCAATTAGTGTCTTGTGAAATTATAAATTATGTTTATAAGAAACAATCCATCATTAAAACATTTTTTTTTGTTTACTTTAAACTGTCACTTCTGGCTAAAATGAGTCCTCTATTGCTTTCTCCAGTGACAAAGTTATCTCACTTAATAAGGAAAGAAATCAAGCACTGTTTACAAGCAAAAACAGTTCTAAACAAATATGTTGGTGGATTTTGATGTGAGAGGACAACAGGGAATGGACTTTTTAATCAGAAGAACCATTATTACAGATTCATATTTTGGTCAGAAGCAACAGTTTGAAGTCAAAAACATCTTAATGATGGATTTGTTTCTTACAAACACGTAGCTTTTCATATCACAAGATGTTAATTTATGGACTGTACTGAAGTCGTGAATTACTCGTGGAGTGATATTTCATCAGAGGTTTGGACTCTCATTCTGACGGCACCCATTCACCGCAGAGGATCCACTTGTGAGAAAGTGATGTAATGCTACATTTCTCCAAATCTGTTCCCATGAAGAAACAAACTCATCTACATCTTGGATGGCTTGAGGGTGAGTACATTTTCAGCAATTTTTTTGGGTGAACTATTCCTTTAATTAGTTTAATATACATGACTGACAACATCAAATCAGCTTTTTAAAGATGGAATTTTCACTAGCCAGTTTCAGACGATTCGCTCAACATTTTACCGAGATAAACATCCAACACATTGTTAAAGGTCCCATATTGTACACCTTTCTGGAGTTTTATTTTAGGTTTTGATGTCCTTAAGAATATATATTCGTGGTATAAGTACCAAA
The DNA here is from genome assembly GCA_021397915.2 of Tor tambroides. Taxonomy (NCBI): domain Eukaryota; kingdom Metazoa; phylum Chordata; class Actinopteri; order Cypriniformes; family Cyprinidae; genus Tor; species Tor tambroides. The sequence goes on along the minus strand of JAFVLL020005123.1, from coordinate 23,035 downwards.
AACCATCTCAATATATTTTTACAGCTCTTCTCTCATGAGCTCTGGTAAAAACAGGTCGATTTGGCCTGTCTAATTAATATTCATGAGCCTCTCTTCTGATTGGCCTGTTGTTTTCTGAGTGACGCACGGCTAGGCCAATCACAGGTAACTAGTGTCATGTAGGGCCGACGTCACAATTACGTCGCCGTGCTAAACTGGAAGCAAAACAAACCAGCGCAAAACAAACCAGCAAAACAAACTCAGCTTCATAAGGAGCTTAAGATATCATCTTGTTGTGATGTTGGGTGCCAGAATCGATGTAATACAGCCTCAAATTAGAAATTTGATCGCATACATGCTGCCACTGCCAGACAAAAAACCGACGACAGCTGTGGTTAAACACGATAAAACGAGCTGATTGGACAGAAACGATCGTCAAAAATGCTCGCGTTTGAAGCGCACGCTTCTTATCAGAAAAGGTTCAATAAAGCATTGACTGTTGTTGTTATGTTATTGTTTTTGTTTGTTTTGTGTCTGAAGATTTCTTGCATCTCACGAAAAGTGTATGAAATAATGTCTGTGTGCATGTGTGTAAAACAACAAACTGACAATTTATATATAATCATTTGTAATTGTATATACAGTGTTGTGATTAATTGTGGCTGGAATAATGTAGCTGTAAAAATAGTTGCCTGCTGAAATTGAAATGTATTTACATCTTCATTATGACTATAGACACGATGAGTTTGTCTTTACTATAAGTGATCCACCTCATAGTAACAATCCTGTCAGATCGTCCATCCTTTGAGTGAGAGTGTAACGTTACAGGTCGGCCGATCTGGTTTCGTCCGTTAAAGTTAACCTTTTCGACATGTTTC
>JAFVLL020005123.1:0-22078 GCA_021397915.2 Tor tambroides | reverse complement strand
CTTTGAGCGCCACTTTTAAAGGCTCAGCTGACCAGCAATGCGTCGATGCTAAGACAGATTTCGCTTTCCTTGGACATGACAACCTGTTTTCACAACTATACATGACTCGGCCTGAAGGACAGACGCAGGTAATCGCACGCGATCAGTCGATCTCTCTCTCATTCGCTGTCTGTTTAGGCTTGTTAAGTGCAAATTTACTGAGCCTCTGTACAAATCAGCATGGTACACATTGTTATCATTACTAATATTCAGTATATATCCACTAAGTATAAAACGAGAAGGGCGTAACATTACGAAAAAAAAAAAAAAGGAAATATCGCGGTTGCTGCATTCCTCTGGTTATCCCCGTCAATAGCGCGGTATTGCGATATTGCGGTTATCGCGACAGCCCTAATATATATTATATATATATATACACACACACATAAATAACACAGAACATACAGTGCCTAAAACTTGATTTAGGCACTGTATTAATGCATTTAATATGCTAAATACTCTCTTCTTTTAATAAAAAAAGGTTTGAAAAGCTGCTTTGTCATAATTACAGAACATACTGGAACTATTTTTAGCCTATACTGAGAGGGGGGCTTTGAATATTGTGTTGGGCAGTGGAGGATCTGAGTGAAAAAAGCCTGAGAACCACCGCTGAAAACACTAAGCGCAGCTCTTCAACAGGATTATTCACAGGACTTCAATAGGTATGCAACATATAACTGTCCTGAAACTTCTCTCATTCTTAAAAACCATAAACAAAACTATGCAAGAAAAGCTCAAACAAAAATTACAATTCTCTCATTATTTAATCACCTCCATCTCATTTCTCACCACTAAATGACCAATGTAAAATCAAGATCCTGAAGCAGAACCAGTGGAGGACCACTGGACCACTCTAATCATCGGTTGGTTGTGGGATGACTAGTTGACCATTCTGAAGCAATCCCATGGAGTATATTATTCAGTATGGTATGGAACAAAGTACTGTGGTATTTCCACAACATACCATCAAAGTACCATCTTAGAATAAGTGTTAAAATGATTAACAGGAAGATTATCCTTCGGCAAAACGGCTGTAAATTCTGAGTAGCTGAATAAAGTGGTTAGGCTAATATAGAAACGGCTGGAGGTTGAGGGAAGGGTGATCAGTGGTGCTGCATCCCGCTGATCTGAGAGCTGCTGCTGAAATTGTACTGAAGGGGTGGAGCTAACACAATTGGGAGTTTTAGCCGGGTTAATCGAAGTGCTGAGATCTGCTCTTCATCACACTTCTTCCTCAAGTTAACAAGCTCTGCTGGGTTATTTGTGCGAGTGTAAAAACCAAGACACACACGTGCGAACCACTGTGCCTTAACACTGTGCAATACATTGTTAGAAGAGTTAAGATATTCTCTCACCTGCTAATCAGTAAATGCAAACAAACAAGCACATACACACACTCACCGTCTTCAGATTCTCATTAGCACTCCCACACACACAACACAAAATATATCTGACAGTAGCAGAACTGAGGAGGTAGAGCTGTTCTGTGCATCATATATGTCCCAAGTGCTATAAAAAGATTGGTCTGCTTTCACTCCCTGCAGGTGTGCCAATTTGTTTTCCGCTCATATACCCTGCAGTATACGCTGCCTTCAGGTGGACTTGGGAAACTTCAATGGGTGTCTCCAAGTCAGGCATTCATTATTACATGCCATGCGTTCAAGTTAGAAACATAACACAGAATTAGCCAAACAATTATACTGTGAACCATAAACTAAAAAAAACAAAACAAAAAAAACAACCTACATCTCAAAATGACGAAAATTTCTTGTTACATAAAGCAGCCTGTGAAAGTTGAAGTTATTAACTTGAAACTTTTTTCTATAAGCTGTTTCGTACACTACACTTTAAAAACGACTGAAATTCTGTTAAAATAAAATTACTTACAAAATCATTAATTCCATTCATTACAGTCTTGCAAATAAAAGCCTAAATTAAATCTGTTTCATCATATGAAGCAAATGTATCTTGTCACAAAACCATGTGATTCACATGGATTCATTTTATGATGCTTTAACTTTTTTACATCTTTTAAATTTTCGTTCTTTTTTCAGAGATGGTAAAAGATGTTTTATACTTGTTGCACAGGCCATTCTATTGTAGCACAAAACTTTCCAGTTCTATGTGCACAAAAAAAAAAAAAAAGGAAATGTACATCCCTGTCAGGACAACATACAGTAGGAAACAGTAACCCAGTCATTCAGATTACTTCCCCTAGAATAGACCATGTAGCTAAACATTAAAAACTGAGATTCTCTTTTTCATATCAATAGAGGTTCCAAATTCAAAGCAATTTAGGCTCAGTTGAAGTAAGCAATTAGTAAGTTTGGGGTCAGTGAGAATTATTTTTCCACATTTTATTTATTAATTAATTTTTTTTTAAGCAAGGATTATATAATTGAACTTTCTATTCAAAGAATCCAAAAAAGTATGGTTTAGAGAAAAAAATATGAATCCGTTGTTTTCAACACTGATAATAAAAAGAAATGATTCTTGAACAGCAAAACAGCATATTTGAATGATTCCTGAAGGATCATGTGACATTAAAGACTGGAGTAATGGCTGCTGAAAAGTCAGCTTTGAAATGACAGGAACATTATATTACAATAGAAAATAGTTATCTTAAATTATTATAGTTATTTTAATATTTCACAACATTACTATTTTTACTTTATTTTTGATCAAATAAAAGCAGCCTTGGTGAACAGAAAAGATGTTGTTAAAAACTTTTTTTTTTAATTCTACCAACCCCAAACATTTGAATGGTAGTGTTATTTATTTATTTTTCTTTTCTTTTTTTAACTGAGGGACTGAAATGATTTTCCGTGGTAAATGATGTAATGCTTAAATTATATTGAAACCAGAAAATTTAATTAATGCTTCAGGCTTGTTTTGCAAACTCTGGGATGTTTCCCAGAAAAAAAAAAAACAGGCTCAGAGTACACACATACAACACCTTTCTATATAGAGTGTGTACTGTATATGTGCAGGAAAAGAGGTGTGCATATACTCACGTTCTCTGTAGGAGGAGACAATAATCCACCATGACAGGAACCATGTCCTGCAGAGGAGAAGAGAGGAAGAACAAGCAGGAGCAAGAAAAGATGGAGTGATGGGGTTTGAAGGAATAGAAGAACAAGAAAAAAAGAGTGATAATTCATTAATTCATGATATTAAAATGTATTAATAACTTCAGGGCTACCAAAGTAAACTAGAGAATGAGAAAGAAATCCTCTTTTTAGCATTCTTGGAAGAAAGCTAAACAGATTTGTACAGAACTAGAACAATGCAGATTTATAGAATCAATAAATAAGCAACAAATAATGTTGAAAATATTGTGAATCTCATCTCTCTCATTCACATACATATCCAAGCCTTAATTACTACAGAATCACAGTCCAATGAATATGGGTGAAGTAATTAAATATGCACATTTCTCTTGTGGTAAAACTGACTTTGAAAGTGTGTCTGACAGGCAGTTAGAGCAGCATAACATTCCACATTGCCCTAGATATACAGAGCTAAATTAATACATTTTTGTGATGACAGAGTGCTTCTTAATGGCAAAAAGAAATCGGAGAGCAAGCGAGACCCAGAGGCAGGGGAGAGATGACATTAGTGGGCCATTATTGTACGTGGTTTCCGCCTTATGATGAGATGCGGTTTAAAAATGGATGCCGCGGGCCTAAAGACTGACATAAAGGAGACTGTCTGCATCGCTCTCACAGTCTGCTCTCCTCACTCTCACCTCTCTAAAAAGCCCCTATAATGCTAAAAACTCTTAGTCTCTTGTTAAATAATATCTACATCTTTAAATAATAATACTGATATGGAAAAAATGATTCCCTAACATAACACCATTTGAGGCTCATTTGAGAGGGCTTCTATTGGTGACCCATTACCTGGAAGTGCTGCTCCATCACCTGGATTTTCCCTTGCTCTGGACATTTTTTCAGAGAGCGATCCACATACTGTAGCAAAATTTCCACCATCTGTGAAGAGAGAAAATCATCATAGAAATTTGTCATGTATTTGCACAACAAGAAGTTAATTTAGCCATCATAACTATCATTTACAGTGCTACAGATAGATTGATTTGAGAGAGATTTGAAATCTGTTATACAGGAAAATCAAATACTGCCTCAATAAAAGAAATAAATTCTTAGTTTAAAGAAGTGTGATTCCAATAAGATCATAGTTCAGTTAGAGAATAGAGCACAAATATTTTTAACCAATGGATAGACAGATAGATAGATAGACAGATAGACAGATAGATAGACAGATAGGATACTTGTGGTGTAAAAAACACTGCGTGATGAACCAAATATTGGTCCATAAGACCTTCGACCAGTCTTCACTACTCAGTGGTACGTCTTGGCATAGACAAGCTTCTTTTTCTTATTTAGAACATGGAGGTGTTCTAAAATGTTTCACCAGTAGTGCATATATTGTGCATCCCTTGTTTCAATTGCTTCCTACACAAGACTTTTTGGTAATACTTTAGTATAAGAAACAATTCTCACTATAAACTAGTTGCTTATTAGCATGCATATTGGCTGTTTTTTAGTACTTATAAAGCATATGTTCTGCACAACCATATTCTATATCCCTAATCCTACCCAATACCTAAACTTAACAACTACCTTAATAACTATTAATAAGCAGCAAATTAGGAGTTTTTTGAGGCAAAAGTCATAGTTAATGATTTGTTAATAGCGATGATTGGACCTTAAAATAAAGTGACCAATTTATTTTTAAATTAAAGTAAATATGCATGTACAGCAGTGTCACTGCATTAACAAGAATCGGTAACACTTTATTTTAAGGTGTCATAATACAGAGTAATTACCTAATTAAGTACTTAGTAGTAGCTGTTGTACTTGCATGAAACAAAATGTACTTATGTAACTAAGTTATGAAACAGCCTGTAATTACAGTTTGCAATTATGTAGATGTAATAGGCAGCTACTGTTACACATATGTAACAGGCCGAGTCTGTTACAAAGCTACTAGTACACTTAAGTACAATCTTGATACACTTTATTTTAAGTAGCTTATCCCTGTGTAATATTCTGTCTTTTTAATGTAATTAGAAAGGTATTACATGTATTTAAGCTGTTACTGGTGGGTTAAATCAAACTAAGGTGCAGCTGGATAAGGTGTACAGTACAGATACACATGAAGTACACTTAAGTGCAATCTTGATACACTATTTTAAGTAGCTTATGCCTGTGCGCTTACATTTATAATTACATTGTATAAAGTCTGCAACACATATGTAACAATCTTTTGGTTACATAAGTAGCTGTGTAACAGACTCGGTCTGTTACATATGTGTAACAGTAGCTGCCTATTACATCTACATAATTACAAACTGTAATTACAGGCCATTTCATAACTTAGTTACATGGTAAGTACATTTTGTTTCACGCAAGTACAACGGCTACTACTAAGTACTTAACTAGGTAATTACTCTGTATTATGGACACCTTAAAATAAAGTGTTACCCAAGAATCTTACCTTGTCTGCAACCACACCTTTTCTCTTAGCGGGGTCTGCAAATAGACCTGTTACATAAATACATGCCATTAGGTCTATATTACTATCTGGATTTTGTGGTGTCATTAGAGCATGTGTATTTTCTCTAATCTTAATTCTATCAAACAGTATTCTAAATTCTGATTCACTTTGGTACGTAAATTCAGAAGTTCTTGGAAAATGAAATACTATATAATTTGTAACTTGCATTATTACAAATTAAAAGCTTAGAGGTCTGAAAGCTGTAATCATTTTCACAGAAATTGAGAAAATAACAGTCATTTGGTTCAACAGAATCGTAAATTTTTAGAGTGGATGTGAACAGAAAGACCGACCTAGCACAGCTTTGGCGGTGCCCTCATGGAAAGACCAGGCAAGAGACAGAGCCTCCATGAACTTCTCCTGCTTCAACAGATGGTCCACACGCTGCAGGATGTCAGAACTCCCATTACTATCAGATTTGCTCTTGTGACTCAGATATAACAGCAGTGATGTGTTATAAAATGATGCCTTACCTCACGCCAGTTCCTCAGGGTCATGATGTGCACAGACTACAAAAAAAGTGATGAATTAGTGATTAAGAAATTTGAAACAGGGCTAAACATTAAGGGTGGCCTGATGACACAGAGCAATGCAAGAGAGTTTTGAGCCAGATAATAGAACTGTCAATTTTGCCAGTTGGATGTTGTGCTTTTACTGTATCTTCAATTGCTCATTATATAAATACATTTTTATATGTTCCAGAATTAAACATTTGGTTGTCTGTATTAAACTAAACATTGTTATTGCAAATTGTGCTGATTTGAATAGAATGGTGGCTGATATTGGAATGGTGGAGGGGGAAAAAACAGAAAAAATTTAAAAAAAATAAAATAAAAATAAAAAAAATAAAATATACACTATAATTCAAATAAATGCTTAAAGAATCCTGAAAATAACAATAATATAAAACATATCATGGTTTCCACAAAAATATTAAACAGCACAACTGTTTTCAACTGTGATAATAATAATAATAATAATAATAAAATGTTATTTTAATCTTTAATAATATTTCACAACATTACTGTTTTAACACATTTTTGATCAAACAAATGCAGTCTTGCTGAGCATAAGAGACTTTCAAAAACATTAAACGTCTTACTGACCTCAAACTTTTAAATAATAATAATAATAATAATATAAATAATACAAAATTATACTTCTTTATTAACACCCTAAAACATTTATTATGTTTAGAATGGACAAAGCCCAGTGAGGTATATGTATTGGCCATTAAATGTATTGATAGAGCATAAAATTAGAATCATTCATAAAACTAAGGTCACATTACATGTTTATTCAAGCACTGGCTGAGTTATTAAATAAGCAGCACTTGGGGGAAGTGATACAAGCCACAGGAATTAATGTGACCTCCCAGAGCTGGCCCACTACCATGGCTAATGGATGACCCACAAGCAATTTTAATGCAATCCTTCTCTCACCCTCCCTCCAGCTGCCCCTCTCGCCTTCATTTCTCTTCCCTTTTCTCCCTCTGGCTGCAGGTAACAGGAAGTTCAGTGAGGACATCACGGAGAGCAGACCTCAATGAATATTCAGGGTATGCGTGATGTGTGATTAGCATAATAGCACTTGAGTGTGCCATAGCTCAGTCAGAGGGGCGCTGGAGGAGTCAGCCAAACTTTCAGCTGAACACAAGCCACCCAACATGTGCAACCAGTCTGAGAGTTAACAAGATACCCTTGCAAATCTCATGGATTCATTATTGCAAATCTTCAGAAGAAGATTATTCTGCTGTGGAGCAAAAAGAATAAAGCTATAGTAAATGTTCATTCAGTGTCTTTGGCAGGGCAGATACTGAGGATGAAGCAAAGCAGTGACAACACCTGGAGTGACACAGCAACTGACATAATTCCTGATAATCTAGTCCAGATCAAAAGTTTTAAAAGGAATACTTCAACTAAACATGGAAATTTGCTGAAAATGTACTCACCCTTAGGCCATCCAAGATGTAGGAAAGTTTGTTTCTTCATGGAAACAGACATTTGGAGAAATTTAGCATTACCATGGATCCTCTGCAGTGAATGGGTGCCGTCAGAATGGGAGCCCAAATATCTGATAAAAACATCATAATAATCCACACGACTCCAATCCACCAATTAATATCTTGTGGAATGATAAGTTGCGTATTTGTGAGAAACAAATCCATCATTAAAATACCTTTCTTTAATTTTAAACTGTCACTTCTGGCTAAAGTCCTCTGTCCATAATATTGCTTTCTCCAGTGACAAATTTGTTTAGACCTTAATCAGGAGAGAAATCAAATCACTAGTTACAAGCAAAAACAGTCCAAAACAGCTCTAAACAAATTTGGTGATGGACTTTTTAACCAGAAGAAGGGTGATTATGGATTCATATTTTGGCCAGAAGCAATAGTTTGAAGTTAAAAAAGCCTTAATGATGGATTTGTTTTTTACAAACATGCAGCTTTTTACTTTACAAGATGTTAATTGATCGACTCAAGTAATGTGGATTACTTGTGGATTATTGTGATGTTTTTAATCAGCTGTTTGGACTTATTCTGATGGCATCCATTCACTGCAGAGGATCCATTGGTGAGCAAGTGATGTAATGCTAAATTTCTCCAAATCTGTTCCCATGAAGAAACAAACTCATCTACATGTTGGATGGCTTGAGGGTGAGTACATTGAGCAAATTTTCAGTTTTGGGTGAACTATTTCTTTATTTTAATATACATGACCAACAACAACAAATCAGCTTTTTAAAGATGGAATTTTTCACTAGCCAGTTTCAGACGTGTCACTCAACATTTTTCCAAGCTTGTTTTTCACATGGCACTCCTGTTAAGATGCGCAAGTTAAACATCCAACACATTATTAAAAAAAAAAATCATCTTCTCACTGGCTAAATGTTTTGTCCATCAAAAAATGTATTAAAAAAAAATCCAAAGGCTGGCAATTTACAGTGAAAAATTATAGAATATATCTCTCAAGATATCACAAAATCTGACTGCACTGCTTGGAGGCAAACTCATTTTGTTTGTGAGAGAGTTATTTGTACTATCATGTACAGTTTTACAACATGAACACAGATTGCATCATTTCTTTGAAAAACATGTTGGAGGTTAGGGTTGGGCCGATAGACGATGCCATCGTCCATCGCCGATGGATGATAGACATCACGATGTTGAGTCAGCATCGTGATCCCCCCCATACCCCCCGCAATCCGCCGCATCCCAATACTGTGTTTGGAAAGAAAATGACGTGTACTACGGAACCCATAAAGGGAATAAATACGAGATGGGAGGAAAATATATATTTCAATAGCCTACTTTCTCTCGCAGTTACTGTATATAAATTGCGGACATCAGGGAGCGGCTATTATGCCTGGCATTGAAACTGTATTTGAATGCGCGATCATTTTTTAGTTTCACTTTCGAGAATCGGGATCGCACGTACTCTGTTTATACTATGGAGCGGCAGTACTTCCCACACATTTTACAAGATTATATGTGTGTCAGTGGTGCTCAGGATCTGCAAATCATTCGCCGTCGTCCTCAGTCATCTCTCCTTATTCTGTTTATGTGGTAAGTGAAATTTTATGTACTGTAATGTAACAGGCAACCGTTAGCAATCATTATTTGTTTTCCGTGCCTCTCTGAATACAGATTCACGCTTCGGACGCCCCTTCCCCTCCCTGCCCCCCGATGTCATCGTGCATCGCGATGTTTCACTGCAGACATCATCCAATGCCAATTTTGTAGACATCGCCCAACCCTATTGGAGGTTAAATCTTTCAGACAAAATCTGATGTAAACAATAGAGAATTGATCAACATGTCTTAGAGTTTACACATTTGTGGATGCTGTTAGATGTTTTTCTCTGGCAAAATTAAAGAACAATTCACCCAAGTACGATGGATTGGATTTGTCTCATAATAAAGGTATGAAGTCCTATATTACTGTTGCTAAAAGCATCTATCTCATAAAACAAAGACTGGATATTGACATTAAAAAGATCTTTAAATGGCAGTTTTAATTATATTTTTGGACAGTACTCTATATAATAAAAGTAAACAAAACTAAACAAATTAACTGACATGACCAGAAGTCACCCCGCTTCCATTTTTAATCGATTAGTGTAAAAGTCCTCTCACAAAACGAAGAAGATCAAAATATTTTCTCAGAGCAAACTTTCAGAATTACAACCCCATTCTGTTGCTCTAGTCCTTGTATTGCCGCAGGCTCTTATGATGTCACATGCTGACTGCTGGGACTGTGCCAGATTCTGTAGCACTCTTATTTTTGCAACTTCTTCAAATAGATACAAATTCAGAGCTAAGTGCATGAATTTGTTTAATGATGTAGCTGTCCACATCACAGTCTAATTTTAAAAAGAACATTATTAAACAGTATTCCATTTTGTTCTAATCAGTTTCCATTTGGCAAAAAAGGACACATGAAAAAAAGAATATAGTTCTGCTCAGTAACACCTCAAACTGTCTTTACAATACCTGGTTGGTGCAATTAAAATGTAACCAAATATTACAGAAATACAATTGGATATCAAATTGTATTTTTTGGCACTGGACTATAATGTAACTAGCTGTGATTAGCAGTTAGTAGAAATATAACAAGGACTTTTGCTACAATACTACCACAGTTTGGTAGAATACTATACTGGAAGCTCGCATAGCACTGAAATTTTAGCAATGTAGAAAGTCCATTCTTATGTGTTGTTTTATGTTTGTGTTCAGTGTTATCATGAATGGTTTTACCTTTGTTCCCAGATACATGATCTGGCCTGCATAGCTGCAAACAGACTGGTAACATGTCTTCTCTCCAACTAGAGCCTAAAGATGTACAGAGGAATAGTGATTTAATTTCTTCACCTATATACAAAGAAAAAAATAATTTGTCTCTATAAGCCAGACACTCTGAGAAAATGTGAAGCTTCCTTCTATAGTTCCTCTACATCTCATGAATTGGCCATTGGGTTCTTCATGTGTTTATGAATATAAAGTTTAAGTAAATGACCTTAACATTGATCCTTGAATCTCAGCTCTCACAGCCAGCCTCAGACATATTGTGTATCAGATGTGAATTGTATACTAGCTGGCCTCAAATGACTCCTCGTCTACATGAATAGTTCTAGCCCAGAATACAGCGGTATGGTTCGGAAAGTAAAATTTCCTTTATAGAAACATTATCTTATTATAGAGATTTTTTTATTAATTCATCATTTTTTTGCCTTTTCAAGACAGACCTATCATGCAGTGTGAGACTGTTAAATGGGAGTATACATGCTTCTGTAAAAGTCATAAGTCACTGTGATTTTACAGAATGATTATTTACCTTAAAAAAAAAAAGTGCTTAGTAGCAGAACGCAATGAACTGTAATTTTTTTATTAGTGTTATTTTATTATTTATATACTATTATAGTATGTTGATATTTTTATTTAACGTTTATTTTTATATTTTCAGTTGTCATTTTGATTTTGTTATGTGCTTTTGTCTTTAGTTTTTGTTTTTAATATTTTTAATATTTCATTTTCAGTCACTGTAATACTTTTAATACTTAATACTAATTTTATTTCAGTAAGTTGCCCAGGCAACATTTCCAATTTTCATATAATTTTTTAGGTTCATTCTTATTTTATTTTACTTCAGTTTTATTTCAATCGATAAAATTTGTTTTATGACATCTTCTGCATACTTAGTTGATTCTTTAATTTTTAAATACTTTCAATATTTTGATACACAAAATATTGTTATGTTATGAATGGCTGCTCATCGAGCCACAAATGCTTTATTCTTCATATTTTTTTAAAACCTTATGAAGAAAATAAATGGAAAAAAATATTTCCAAAACCAAGGTTGTAGGAAAAAAGGAGGCGTTCACTGTTTTATAAGCTACAACATGCACCAGACTAAATGGTGAAAACTCTGGCGTATCAAGATCCTGGTCTTTACCAGTGCTTGGCTGACATTTCCACCAGTGGCGAGGGATTTAAAATGGCTGCTGTTATAAACCAGCTGCAGCTCGGCCATGTCCACTGTTTCCAGCTCCTCCTGACTGGGCCTGTCCACCACTCGCAGCTTCTCTGTGCTGTCCATTAACACAAGCGTACGGGGGTTTATCCACTGCCACGAGACAAGAGACAACATCAAACAATGCACACTTCCATAAAGGTAATCAAATTCATGATTGTTAGTGAGGGTCTAACTCACACTCAGACTGATGAGGTCACAGTTGAGTTGAAGCTGTCTCTGTTTGATGACATGGATGGTGCCAGACTCATCTTTTTTAACCTGAGCACCAAAACAGTGGGTTGATTGCTGTATGACCTTAATTAAAGGTGAAGTATGTCTTTTCTGTTCCACTAGCAGAACTAAACAGATGTCTCAATTTCTGACAAAAAGTTATCCCTCCCCAAACTCAAGCTATTGGTGTGTCTGGCCACCAGGGATGTTCAAACAGATGAGAAATGCCACACTTCACCTTTAAGTCTACATTTTGTTTATCACTTTGAAAACAGTGTTGCTCAAACAGACCAGCAGGAAGTGGATGGTGTCTCCTCTACAGAAAGCCAGAACAGGGTTGATTGTTTTCTGCACTGCCACAAACTGCCAAGCCAACAAGGGAACACTCGCGGGATCCGTCTGCATCCAAAAACATTTAAAAATGTATGAGATATATAGATTTGTAATGATTAGAGTGCAGACCAAAGACGCAGTTATCCTGTTACTTCTTTGTTCGCACTGTATGTTCTCATTGCCACTCTTGCTGGTGCTTTTTGGTCCTTGCACTTAATTGGCATCTTTTCCTACTAGCAGAAATAATCATCACTACTCATTACAGTGACTTTTCCTATGAGAAGATGCCATGAAAATGTTTGCAGGCACCTCAGAACCCCATCATCACCCAATTCAATCATGTGAGGCAAAACTGAGTGATATTTGTGTGCTAAGGGGCAGCTGGTCTGTGTGCTCTGTGCTAAATTAATCCAATTTAGCTCAATTTAATTGAAGAGAACAACCTCCACACAGGCATAAAGGAGACAATGGACCAGATGAATCCAGTTCAACAGTCACTTCAGAAATTTTGTTTAGAGGTTTACAGCAATCTTAGTAAGTAGTCTTTATTTTGAGCAAAAAAGTTTAATGGCATCTCACTATGAAGCTCTATGTGTGAGTTGCGTGGATTTTAAAGGTATTTTCCAATAAAAGCAATGTATCATTTATGATTTTTTATAATAATTGTGAATAATCACTTACAGATAATCTGCTCTAAAGTCAGCATAAAACAAAAGTTAGGACCAACATCCGTATTGTAATGTATTTCTGCATAAAAAAACAAATATATGTGCAATAAATGTGCAATGGTCAATTATTCACAGTAATACTAGTAATACAAATTAAGGTAATAAACGAGATAAAATTATAAATTCATGCCAACTTTAAATTTAGAGCCCACTCTCATGTTGGCAATTGCAACAAAACTTCCATTCCCTTTTTTTAATACAGTTAAAAAGCATGATGATAACTGGCTGCACTAGAAGTACAGTTGTGATTTTGAAGGTGAATGAAAGTCTAATGGTGATGATAGAATTTTGAGTTTTGGGCAAACTATTCCTTTAAAATACTGTATGCATGGTGGCACTGACATCAGGGCTGAGTAATGTTAGGTAACATATGAATGTTTGAACTTGTATATGACATTTACTCTCGAAGATAGGAAAAACACTAGAGATGCAGTCAATCATGTACATGTTGTGAAAACAAATGCTAGCATCTTGAATACAGAGGTTATAAATTTATCTGTTAGATGCTGTGTTGATGACTGCTGGAAAAGCAAATAGATACACACACATGAAGACTGAGAATGAAAGTGTATACTGCACCTTGCCGTAGGGAAAAGTCATCCACACTTTGAGTGAAGGCTTCAGTCCTATCAGCAGAATCTGTCAAAATAAAGAGTTCAGAGGCTGAATAAAACGGCAGTCAAACAGAAACCAATCGACTGTGTTTGGATGCTAGCTGACTGGTGCACCAAACAAACAAGAAATTCAGAAGATATAAACCATCTGACGATAGAGGCCCTTTGACAATACAAATTTCATCCCATTTAATGCAGTGATACAGTGACATAGTGCTCAAACGTTTGGTGTTAGTAAGATTTTTCTGTCTCTTATGCTGAGGAAGGCAACAATTATTTAATGAAAAATACAGTAAATCTAAAATAACACTTCTGTTTAAATATATTTTAAAAAATGTTATTTATTCTGGTAAGCAGCCATTACTCCAGTCTTCACTGTCACATGATCCAGAATTGAATTGCAATCTATTAAAATATATTGATCAAGATATAGTAAAATATATAAATATATCAAACATTGTTATTATGCCAGCAGCTACTTTTTACAGTACTTCATTTGGTCTGTTTGTTTGTCACTGTTGTTACATGTTATCTTACAGGTTACTTGCACTCTAAGACCAATGTGGAAAGACAGTTATGGACACATGAACACATGAGTTTTTTGCTGAATGAAGTTAAAAAAGAAACTGTGAATAGATCTATTGGAAATAGTCCTTTAAGGCACATTCACATGAAGAATGATAACTTTGAACATTAAGTTTAAATAAAAAGCTCCAGCTCTAAGATAATAGCAGAGTCCATACCACAACTAACAATATTGACACAGAGGAATGATATCTTTGCAATCACTCTTAGAGTGATTTTCTTCTAGCTGATGAACAAAAAAGACATTGACAACCATTCAAAATCCTTCCCATTTTAAAGCATGTGCTCAAAAACCCAAATATTACATTAACTGAAAACTCAACACCGCATAAATGGTTTATCATACAAAAACAAGCAAAAACCAAAGAATTAAACGTATCAATATTGCCCTGAATTGCATAGACCCATCAAGATGCTAAGTCAGGCTGAAAAGGAAAATTGACAATTTCAGAATTGTAGAGCAGCAGAGGTATTATTTGACAGTCGAACACATGAAACAAACACTGGGCCAAAAAAATGTATCAGGGTGCTAAATATGAGAAATGCATAGTCATTAAGTGCACAAAATATATTTTTTTTCAGTTTCAAGAGATTTAATTTGGCACAAAACATGTTTATTCTCACTGTAAATGAACCAGGGCTGCAGACTGTAATTAAATGGTCCAATTTTGCGAATTTTCCTGCCAGTGCAACTATATTTTGGTTGCACTGGTGCGATTACAAAAGCATGTTTGATTATTTGCTTCTTTCATGGGAACCACCTAAAGCCAAAAATCCAAACATTTCCCAAAATCTTTTGAAACAAAAATGTCTATAACTACATCATAAAATGTAAAATGACTGCAAAAAAAATGATTTAAGCAACTTTACGGTTCAAATAATAAGGGTGTTTTGACAAAAAAACAAAAGGTTTTAGCAAAAGATAAACCTCACATTTCAGCCTAATAAATTATTATGTATGTTCTATATAATTGGTCTGAACAAAAACGGCGATATTGTGACACCCATAGACCTTTAGGGAGTGAGAAGTCACCAGTAGAAAGTAATGAATGTATGATTATACCTTGGTGAGTGAGGCCATGGCCAGTAGGGAGTAGTGGGTAATGGGATGATCTTTCAGTTCAGGTCCAGCATGTAGAGGCTCAACACAGCAAACCTCACCTTTAGAACCACTGAATAAACACCTGGATTCACATGTCCTCATCCCCATTACCCTCCTAGAGAGAAAGAGAGAAAGAGAATGTGAGCACAATCATATTCCAGAACCACTGTAATAGAGTTTCCGTATTACAGCGGAGAATGACAGATACCTGTCAGGTTAATAAGAATGAATGTTTTTTTTTTTTCACTCAACAAAGGCGTTCAGTGGGAAATTAATGACAATTTCCTTCTTCAATAAGACTAGAGTCATAAGAGAATTCATCAATTGATACATACAATTGATATATTCAGATAATTAGGTTCCTGTTGGAATCTCTTGGAGCGTGAGTGATTAAGTTGAGGGGTGTGACAGAGCTCTCTTCTCTGCCATAGAAGCAATGGTAAGAAAAATGAATAAGAAATGGCAGGTAAAATATGACAAAAAAGTGAATGCTAGTAACTGTTCAATATAATAATTTATAACAGTGAAATAGAGTGGGTATACTATATTGGCAATGCGGGACAGCATATCAAGTCACGATATTAACAATATGACAGTGCACTGCATATATATTTACAGTGCCTATAAAAAGTCTTCATACCCCTTTATTTTTTTCACGTTTTGTTGTTGCAGCCTTATGTTAAACTGCTTTGAATTACTTTTTTCCCCACATTAATCTACACTCCATACACCATAATGACAAAGCAAAACCAGAATTGTTACAACTTCGTAAATTAATTAAAAATAAAAAAACTAAAATAATTACATTGCATAAGTCTTCATACCCTTAAGTCAGTACTTACCTGAAGCACCTTTACTGCCTCAAGTCTTTTTGGGTATGATACGACAAGCTTTGTACATCAGAATTTGGCAATTATCTGCCATTCTTCTCCTCATCTCTTCACCTCTCAAGCTCTGTCAGGTTGGATGGGGGCAGATGCACATTTTCAGGTTACTCCAGAAATATTTGATTGGGTTCAATCCCAGGCTGTGGCTGGGCCACTCAACGACATTCACAGAGTTGTCTATAAGCCACTCTTGCTGTGTGCTAAGTGTCATTGTCCTGTTGGAAGGTGAACCTTCTGCCCAGTCTGAGGTTCTGAATGCTCTGGACTGGGTTTTCATTAAGGCTATCTCTATATTTTGGTGCATTGATCTTGTCCCTTGATGTGTCCCTCACTCCCTGCTGCTGAAAAACAGCCCCACAGCATGAGGCTACTACCAGCACTCTTTACTTTTGGGATGGTACTCTGCAGGTGATGAGCAGTGCCTGGTTTCCTTCAAACATGATGCTTAGAATTGAGGTTCATCAGACCAGAGAATCTTGTTTCTCAGAGTCTGAGGGTCCTTTAGGTGCTTTTTTACAAATTCCAAGTGGGTTTTTATGTGTCTTCACTGAGGAGAGGATTGCGTCTGGCCACACCAGCATGAAGCCCAGATCGGTGGAGTGTTGAAGTGATGTTTGTCCTTCTGTAGATTTCTCCTGTCTCCACATATGATCATAGAACTCAACTAGAGTGACCATCAGCTTCTTGGTCACCACTCTAACCAAAGCCCTCCCCCATCAGTTGCTCAGTTTGGCCAGGAGGCCAGCTCTAGGAAGAGTCCTAGTTGTTTCAAACTTCTTCCATTAAGGGTAAGGGTACATTCTTCTGTGAACCTTCAATGCAGCAGATTTTTTTCTGAACACCTCCCCAGATATGTGGCTTGATGCAATCCTGTTTCTGAGCTCTACAGGCAGTTTTTTTTTTTTTTTTTTACCTCAGGGTTTGGTTTTTGCTCTGATATGCATTTTCAGCTGTTAGACCTTTTAAGACGTGTGCCTTTTCAAATCATACCCATTCAATTGAATTTGACACAGGTTAACTTCACTCGAAGTGCAGTAACATCTCCAAGCAATATGAATGCTCCTGAGCTAAATTTCAACTGTCCCAGATAAGGATTTGAATACTTATGCAGTGGAATCATTTAAGTTTTTTATTTTTAATAAATTTGCAAAGATGTTAAAAACCAGTTTTTTGATATAAAACATAACAAAATGTGAAAAAAATGAAGGGGTATGAAGACTTTTTATAGTCACTGTATATTTATTTACATTTAATGAAATGTATTTCAGAATGGAATGGCAAAAATGAATGCAGAAAAGAAAGTAAAAGAACAGAAAAAAGATGGTTAAGAACAGGAGCAAGACATTTTTTTTTTTAATCAACAGAGAGGATGAATGGAGCAATATTAGAATATAGGGAAATGTTTACTCTTAAATTATAAATGTTTTCTCTTAGAAGATATTTGAAGGAGAACAAACTACTTTAATTTGTTATTTAATTTGATTTAATAAGAGGATATTTTAATCCGTATGTTAGTTTTAATCCTTTATGTAAATTTAAAATACTAAAACTATATCAACTTATAGGTTGTTTTTTTACTTTGTTTAGTGGGGGTGAGAAGTTTGTTAAATATCTTTTAAGGCGCATTAGGGCTGTTTTGTCCAGTGTTATTTCACTATCACTGAAAATGTTATTATTTTGAATTAGATTTTACTTTTATATTTTTTATGTTTTAGTCATTTTGCTGTGTTTTAGTCATTTTGCTGTATCTTTTAATGTCTGTACAGTTTTACATTTTAGTTTTAGTTCATTTTAGCTTTCTTAAATAAAATAAGTTAATATTCTCATATGCTATTTTATTTCAAGTAATGTTTATATCATTTAAAGTAATAAATTTAATTTTTTATGGTTTTAATAACCCTGGTTGGGTCATTGTCAGATGCATGAGGTGCTACTGCCCCCTAAATATCAGTTATCTGTACTACAATGTTATAAATGTGCTTCATAAAATTCAATATACATGCTGAAGTACATCTCACCTGAATGACAGCTCAAACACTGATCCGCCACTGTCATTACACACAGCTAGCGCCGGATGGTCAGTGAACTGCGGAAAGAAAGAGAGAAAAGTGCTTTATTCAATGTCAATGAACAACAAAGTATGTGAAGAACATACATAAGTACAGTGTATAACCTTCACATGTAGTATGGCAGTGCCAGGTGGATGGGCGTCAGTGATAGTGCGGAGCAGCTTCCCATTGGCCAGATCCCACATGGTGATCTGCATTAGGAATAAAATGACACTTTACATACCTTGGCCTGACATTATGAATAATGTTATCTGCCATCAAGATTGCCTGTGAGTTTAAGGGTTTGTTGTGGCTCACCTGTCCTTTGGCAAAGCCACACAGCAGTCGTGTGCAATCGTGATTAATACTGAGAGCTGACACCGCTCCATACTCCGCTCCTGTAGCTGTGGTGCCCAGACAGAGACGCAGAGCCTGGTTCTGATCTGTAATCAAAATATACTAATTAGACAAAACAGCATTAAGTGCAGACTATGGAACAATTATGTCCTTCAAGCATTATCAACAACATAATTTTAAAAAAATGACACACACAGTGGTTTGTGTTTTTATAACAATGCTTTCAAATGCAGCCGCAAGCAAAACACAAACATGCTTTAAATGGTTTAGCATGCTCTTAGGCCATTTCACACTAGACAGACACATAGACACATTTTTTTCTGCACCTATGTTAACAGGTTAAAGCATTCACACTGAAAGGTGAGACAGCACAGCACTTTGTAGCTGACGCAGTGCTGTGATTGTTTCCTATTCTTGCTGTGCTGTTCATACAGAATTAAAGTGACACTGCACTGTTCCTGGCCAAAATATACATGCATTAACATTAACAAAGAAGCATTAAGGCATGTAAGTTATGTCTACTGCAGTGCTCTCAAAAAAGGGGTCCTGGGTCCAGTAGGGGGGCTCTGCAAACTTCCAAGGGAGCCTCAAGATGACATAAAATTGTTTAAAATATGACAAAACTTTACGTATGTATGTATATATGCATTTATTCGTTCCTTTATTCCTTTAAAGAAACAAGGTTCGCACAATGTTGAAATGCCTGGATACATGAGGCTGCCTAATTTTAAAAGTACGATTTCTAGAGCTGGTCACGTAATATCTTAAATATTTATACACATAAGCTCCTAAATATTTATAATTGTGAAAAAAAAAAAAAAAAGAAAAAAAAGTGAAAACCTTGAAAAACATTCAGCTTTTAAAACTTCTGGAATTCTAAAATGTTATCATTTTAGGTTTAATTATCATTATTTTAGTTGTATTTTTTAATCCATGGACTCTCCTTGTTTCTTTAAATAAAACTTCATACTTCACAATCATAACAGCAAATATACCAGTGGAAATCTATTAGCCTACATGGGGAGGAGGGGCCATCGAACACTGATTTTGACAATGCATATTTAAATTATTTGGTTACACTTTAAAATAGTAAACACATATTCACTATTAACTAAGAGTTTTCCCTGAACAAACTCCTAATTTGCTGCTTATTAATAGTTAGTAAGGTAGTTGTTAAGGTTAGGTATGGGGTAGCATTAAGGGATCGAAAATATAAGGCATCAATATGTGCTTTATAAGTATTAATAAATAGCCAATATGCTAGTAATATGAATGCTAATAAGCAACTAGTTAATAGTGAGAACTGAACCTTAAAATAAAGTGTTACCAATTATTTTAACTAGAAATTTATCTTTAAAAAAAAAATTACCATACTGTATGAACTACACTACAGTACACAGCATGCTACATGGTTTAATATCTTATATAGTTATGGTGTGTGGGAGGAAGAACACAGTCACAGGTTGATGATAGCTAGGGGTCAACACAATCAGCTGTGGTTCATCTGAGCACCAGAAACACTGCCAGTGTTAAAGCACAGTGAATGCCACTTCTGCTCTGTTTACACATCCAGTGTGAAATGGGCATTACTGTGTAGCAATGCTAACATGATGCAATGGAAATAATTGTGGTATTAACACATTTTACACTATATTAATACATTACCTTTTCCTGAACATTCCACCCAAGACAAGCCAAGGCAGAGAGATAGTCCCAGAGTAGTTTAAAATACACTCATTGACAAATACCATTACATTAGTGCACATAAAGAGTTCTAAAACTGCATATTTGTGTTTTATATTAATTAACAATAAAGACTGTTATGATTAAACAACATCCCTTCCAAAAATCTAAACTGCACTGTTCCACTGTAGTGCCCTTTATCAACTTTACCACAACAGCACAAAGAACTGAAACATGCTTACCAAAAACTAAGGCCAGACCATGTGACGTCCCTACAGCAATCACATTTGAAACAGTCTGCAAACACAAGAGCATAAGCATTTCAGACATGAAAGGGATTTTTTTTTTCATTAATTAGAAATCACAAGAAAGTCAAATACTCACTATTGCCGTTGGTAAGCCAGCATCAACTTTATCCTGAAGAGAGATGGAAAGAGCAAAAGCAGAGAATTATAAAGTGAACGACACAATTTCACTGGAATAGAATAGAGTCTCTTATTTATATAGGACTGTGGACCATTGACAACTAAACTGACAATGCCTGAATTTTATCTTAAGAATGAAATGGAAATTGAATTAAATACAAAAAAAAAAAATCATATAACTGCTGTAAGTGTAGCTTTTCATAATAAATTAAGTACACTTACAAAATGTAATGTTTTTACATTACCCACAAACATGTTCATTGTATACGCAACACATTTACAGTGCACACAGTATACTTATTATAGCATAATATAGCACAAGCAAAAGATGAAGTATTATTGGTCTTACTGCAGCTGATACTATCTGAGCTGAGATGCCTTTCAGCATGTTGCGTCTAAGAACAGATCCATGTACTGTAGCATTAGTTTCCACTGCTTTCCTCCTCCTGAGATGAACATACACAGACTAATTACTGAAAAGAAAAGATTTTATTCAATCACCAAACATGCATCACAACATCAATACAGAGCAAGTGCTGTTAATGCGTAGTCAGGTTAAGAAAGTGTCCATTCCTCTTTAAGTGTGTGCGGTCTCCACTGTCAGAGCTGGCCAGAGATGAGGTTTCACACGAGTGGGCATCAATGTTCTCTGTGTTCAAAAGACACGTGTCCTCCAGAATGAATGGCTCATCCTCATCTTCAGGCTGAAAATAAGAGTGTTGAAAACCAAAATAGTTACGGTCACAGAGCAAAGGACTTTCTATAATAATTCCAATTGAAAAGAAATTTTAAAAAGTTCTCTCTTTCTCTCTCTCTATTTTGTGTATTTCACTTCTGCTCTAGTCACTGTTATAATCTAACTTAAACTTATACTAAATATTGTGTATTAGAAAAATGACTGGCTCTTATGATAAATTGCTCGCAGCGTTCCCCATTTGTATAAAACCATCTTGAATAAATTAAATGAAATGCCTGCTGAATTAAAAGATGTTAAAAAGAATGCATACAAGATAATTAAAAATGACCATTCAAACAATATGAAAAGCTGTTAATCACTATCACTGATCTTACAAAAAGAGTACTGTGATAGTACCATGGTATAGCAATTGTATCGATGGTAATATCATGGTATTTAAAGACTATGGTATTTTCATTGTACTGCAGGACAAAGCTTATTTGCAAAAACACTTGGACTGAACACTTGCCTGAATTTAGATAATTATGGACTAAAGACTTGTGCTTAAATGCTTGCCATTAGTTCTGTAGATAAACACATTTTCATTCAGAAGTTTGTGGTCAAGAGGTTTTTTAAAGAAATTAATACTTTTATTCAGCATTGACGTTATAAATTGATCAAAAGTGACAGTAAAGACATTTATGTTACACAACAATCTATTTCAAATAAATGCTGTTCTTTTGAACTTTCTTTTTTTTTTTTTTTTTTTCTTTTTTTTTT